>WNWK01052608.1:0-12130 GCA_009830355.1 Cherax destructor
ACAGACGAAGGCAAAGAATAACAGAGCGGCTAAAAGAGGCCAATATATCTGAAATACGTAGTGAGACACTGGTCAGAGAAATGGAAAACATCGAACTAAAACTAAAGGAATCTTACAGGAATAAAGAAACGCGGGAAGAACTAAAAGCCGTAAATGAAATTGAAAAAAAACAAAGTACTTCTTTTCTTATGCCAAATCAAAGTCGAGAACAACATCCAGTATTGGGCCACTTCTTAAACGGGATGGGTCCTACACAGATGACAGCAAGGAAATGAGCGAGTTACTAAAGTCCCAGTATGTCTCAGTTTTTAGTGAGCCGCTAACCAGACTGAAAGTCGAAGACCTAAATTATTTTTTATGAGAGTGCCACAGAACTTCATAGACGCAAACCTGTCTGACATTATCCAGACGCCAAATGACTTCGAAGAGGCGATAAATGACATGCCCATGCACTCCGCCCCAGGCCCAGACTCATGGAACTCCGTGTTCATCAAGAACTGCAAGAAGCCCCTATCACGTGCTTTTAACATCTTATGGAGAGGGAGCATGGACACTGGGGTCGTCCCGCAGTTACTAAAAACAACAGACATAGCCCCACTCCAAAAAGAAGGCAGTAAAGCAATAGCAAAGAACTACAGACCAATAGTGCTAACATCCCATATCATAAAAATCTTTGAAAAGGTTCTAAGAAGCAAGATCGCCACTCATCTAGATACCCATCAATTACACAACCCAGGGCAGCATGGGTTTAGAGCAAGTCGCTCCTGTCTGTCCCAACTACTCGACTACTACGACAAGGTCCTGGATGCTCAAGAAGACAAACAGAATGCAGATATTATATACACAGACTTTGCAAAAGCCTTCGACAAGTGTGACCATGGTGTAATAGCACACAAAAAATGCGTGATAAAGGAATAACAGGAAAAGTTTGCAGATGGATCTATAATTTCTTAACAAATAGAACACAAATAATATAAGTCAACAGAGTAAAGTCTGAGGCGGCTACGGTGAAAAGCTCTGTTCCACAAGGCACAGTACTCGCTCCCATCTTGTTCCTCATTATAATAGACAGGGATATAAACCACAGTGCCGTGTCATCTTTTGCAGATGACACCCGAATCTGCATGACAGTGTCCACCATTGAAGACACTGCAAGACTCGAAGCAGACATCAACCAAATCTTTAAATGGGCTGCAGAAAACAATATGAAGTTCAATGATGAGAAATTTCAATTACTCCGATATGGAAAACGTGAGGAAATTAAAATTTCATCTGAGTATAAAAGAAATGCCAACCACACAATAGAGCGAAAAACTAATGTCAAAGACCTGGGAGTGATCATGTCAGAGGATCTCATCCTCAACGAAAATAACACCGTAGCAATCGCATCTGCTAGAAAAATGAAAGGATGGATAATGAGAACCTTCAAAACCAGAGGCGCCAAGCCCATGATGACACTTTTCAGGTCGCTTGTTCTATCTAGGCTGGAATATTGCTGCACAGTAACTGCACCTTTAAAGGCAGGTGAAATTGTTGAACTAGATAATGTGCAAAGAACCTTCACCGCACACATAACTGCAATAAACCACCTCAATTACTGGGAACGCTTGAAGTTCCTTAAAATGTACTCCCTAGAACGCAGACGGGATAGATACATTATTATATACACTTGGAAAATCCTAGAGGGATTAGTACCAAACTTGCACACGAGAGTCACTTCCTACAAAAGCAAAACACTCGGCAGACGATGCAACATCCCCCCAATGAAAAGCAGGGGTGCCACTAGCACATTGAGAGACAACACAATAAGTGTCAGGGGCCCAAGACTGTTCAACTGCCTTCCAGCGTACATAAAGGGGATTACCAATACACCCCTGGCTGTCTTCAAGCAGGCACTGGACAGGCAACTAAAGTCGGTATCTGACCAGCCAGGCTGTTTTTCGTACGTCTGACTGCGTGCGGCCAGCAGTAACAGCCTGGTTGATCAGGCTCTGATCCACCATGAGGCCTGGTCACAGACCGGACCGCAGGGGCGTTGACCCCCGGAACTCTCTCCAGGTAAACTCCAGAGTTTCAGATCAGGTTACTTTAGTATTTACTGGTAATGAATTCCAGATTTTGCTGCCCTTTACATGCATAGAGTTTTTACACAGGGTGATATGGACACGAGGTATATCAAGAAGTGATCTGTGTCTTGTGTAATGGTCATGGGTCCTGTTAAAGTTGGTGAGGAGAATTTTGAGTGGAGGGTTTATATTTGAGTGTAGAGTTCTATGTATGTAGTAGGCACAAGAATAAGTGTGAATGTTCTTTACGGTGAGTACTTTTAGACTTTTGAATATTGGTGGAGTATTTGTTATCATTCTGACTGCAGCCTTTTGCTGGGTTATGAGTGGTCTAGGTGATTTAATGCTGTTGATCCCCACGCACAAATTCCATAGGTGAGATAAGGGTAGATAATTGAATGATACAGAGAAAGGAGAGCTGATTGAGGCACATAGTAGCTTATCTTTGATAGTATGCCTACTGTCTTTGAGATTTTCTTGGAAATTTGTTGCATGTGTGTTTGGAATTTGAGGCTACTGTCAAGGTGAATTCCTAGGAATTTTCCCTCTGTGAGTCTTGTGATGGGTGAACCATTGATCGTTATTTTAAGTGGAACATTTGTAGCTCTGTTTCCAAACTGAATGAAATAGGTTTTGTCAGTATTGAGAGTAAGCTTATTAGTCGTCATCCATGTACAGTAAATATTTTCTGTAATTCAGCATTAACAGTGTTGCAAGTATGACTGGGTTTGAGTAGTTGTGATGCATTAGGTAGGTCATTGATGTAAATGAGAAAGAGGAGTGGTCCCAGGACACTTCATTGTGGGACACCGACTGTAATTTGTTGTGTGGAAGAGTTAGCTCCATTTGTGTACACGTATTGGCTTCTGTTACTAAGGTATGACTTTAGGTAGTTGAGTGAGTGCCCTCTTATACCATAGTGTGCTAATTTTGTGAGCAGTAAATCATGGTCGACTATCAAAAGCTATACGTAATTCAATGAAGATTCCCAGTGGGACTTATTTCTTCTCAAGAGCGGTGTATATTGGCTCTAGCATGTGTATAATAGCATCGTTTGTGCTTGTGTTAGTCT
Source organism: Cherax destructor (assembly GCA_009830355.1). Lineage (NCBI taxonomy): Eukaryota > Metazoa > Arthropoda > Malacostraca > Decapoda > Parastacidae > Cherax > Cherax destructor. The sequence goes on from WNWK01052608.1 coordinate 3,139, forward strand.
TGAATCCAAAGTAACAGGGGTTGATTATGTTGTGTGAGATGAGGTAGGAATAGATCTGCCTATGAATTAATTTTTCAAAGATTTTAGAAAGAAGAGGTAAGTTAGATATTGGTCTATAATTATTCAAGTCTGCTTGATAACAACCCTGGGAGGGTTCCATTTTCCACACTCCACACCTTTACCACTACTGGTTACATCCACACACATTGTCTACAGTTATCACTAAGAGCACCACAACTATTTGCACAAATCTTTCAACAACTACCAAACCTTGTCTGGGATTGGTAGGCAGATACAAATATCGTGCCAAATCCCCAATCAGTTGGACACAAACAGTAGAATTGGATTTCTTTTAACTATATTTTGATGAGCCACACCTCTTCAAGGAGTGAGGGAGGAGGGGGGGGGTTAAGAGGCTGTTGGTCTGAGGAATTGGACTCTTCGATCTTCTTCCTTCGATCGAACCTAATTACCCCCCATTCCTCGCCTTCCCTGTCCCGTCCTCCCCAACCCTCCTTTCCCATTTCTCCTCTCCCCATCCCTCCCCTTTCCCTTTCCTGTTTTCAGCCTTTGAGGTTGTTCCATTAGGCATTGTAGTTTTCAGACCTGGGAAAGAGCTCCGGGGTTCATTCCATTCCATTGGGTGCCCCGGTGGCCTGGTGGCTAAAGCTCTCACTGCACACACGGAGGGCCCGGGTTCGATTCCCGGTGGGGTGGAAACATTTCGACGTGTTTCCTTACACCTGTTGTCATGTTCACCTAGCAGCAAATAGGTACCTGGGTGTTAGTCGACTGGTGTGGGTCGTATCCTGGGGGACAAGATTGAGGACTCCAATGGAAATAAGACAGACAGTCCTCGATGACGCACTGACTTTCTTGGGTTATCCTGGGTGGCTAACCCTCCGGGGTTAAAAATCCGAAGAAAATCTTATCTCTCTCTTTTCTTATCTTGAGGTAAGTGGTGGTAGTGCAGTTTGCTCTGGAATCTGGATCATCTAGGGATCCCGATTCCTCTCCAGTCTACAGGGAAAAGGCTTCAGGTGTCTTTCAGGTGACAGGTGTATCTCTGGAGGCTGCCTCTCGGATTCCAAAAGGTGGTGGCCGATGGAGGTATGCTACAAGGTGGGTTTCCAACAGCCTTCTCTTTTGTTCGCTGAGGTAGCTCGGTAGCTGTGAGGTCGCTATCCTGGAATGCTGGCTTACTGGCTTGAAGGGTAGGGTATAGCATGGGTTCTATTCTATTCTATTCTAGGTGATTTGCCGGTATGGATCCTGGCCCGGGTCTCTTCCAACTTGGTGACCCGGCATAGGCTCCCTGGATAGAGAAATGTCGCTTAAATTCTTTTCTCTTACTGGCGTGGCAGTCCTTCGGTGGGAAGAGGGGTTCCTCTCTGGTGCTATGGACAAATGATACCCAAAAAAGTTAGTTTGCTCTAATGGTGGTTGGTGTGGGGTGCAACGGAGGCCTCAGCAAGCCTTCACAGCGACTTCAGTGGGGGGGGGCGGGTGATGTGCAATGGCTGGGAGGAGGGTCTCCAAGTCTCTGATGGCTAGGTACACTAGATGTGCTATCTCATCCTCCCTGGCCTGTCCCACTGGGGCCATTGGGAAGTGTCTGCGGCGAAGGGGCATCGTAGCTGGCCAGTCTAACTGGTAGTGCACCAGGGGTTTCAGAACCATCCAGCCACAGTGGGCACAGAGCTTCTCTCTTGCCCATTTAACGATCCGTTCAGTGGTGGGATACCCTAAGCGTAGGCAGTGGATATTCACCCTCAGTTCCCTGGTCTGCGTCCGAATACTTGTAGGGGGTGCCCTTTGAGTCGCTCTGTCATACCAGCGGTGGCTACGTGAAACCCCATGGTCAGGGAGTGGGCGCCTGGCCGCACTGGCGGCCCATAGCATAATCTGGCTGTGTCTATTGGAGATTGCAGCACATGGCTGTGCCTCGAGCATTGCGGTCTTAGCAGCCTCATCTGCAGCATCATTGCCGGGGATACCCACATGGCTCGGGATCCAGTTGATGGTGGCTCTGCATCCCTGGGCCATGAGCATCGCAGGTCGCTCCAGATGGATATGATTAAGTATATAATTGCCTGGATCGCTGACTTGGAATCAACATGGATGGAGTGGGAATGCTGATGGTCTACAATTGCATACTGCAGAGCATGGGTTCCATGCTGCCTCTGCACTGCCGGCTGCGCTGAAGTCCTCTTGGGCACAGAAGGGGGGATTTATGGTACTTTCTCACTAGGAGCTACCCCTCCACGTTCCCCCTCCCCTTTTTTTCATTACTTTTTTTTCCTTGAAAACAAAAGAAAAGAGAGACCTAACCATGGCGTCCCAAATCCATGAAACTACTCCTCCTAGGCCACTTTCTGTACTACCCTGCCTTGTTACCGGACCCTCCTTTGGACCTTTCTAATGCCCCTGTATCTTCTGCAGGTGACATTTTGTCGCATGCTCAAGATGACTGGCGATCTAGCTTCTTAGATCCCTTTCAAAGATTTTTATGATATGGGACGTTAGCGCTATTGGTCTGTAGTTCTTTGCTATTGCTTTACTGCCCCCTTTGTGGAGTGGGGCTATGTCTGTTGTTTTTAGTAATTGCAGGACGACCCCAGTGTCCATGCTCCCTCTCCATAGGATGTTAAAAGCATGTGATAGGGGCTTCTTGCAGTTCTTGATGAACACGGAGTTCCATGAGTCTGGGCCTGGAGCGGAGTGCATGGGCATGTCATTTATTGTCTTTTCGAAGTCATTTGGTGTCGTGGTGATGTCAGATAGGCATGCGTCTGTCAAGTTCTGTGGCACTCTCATAAAAAAATTCATTTAGGTCTTCGATTTTCAGTCTTGTTAGCGGCTCGCTAAAAACTGAGTCATACTGGGATTTAAGTAACTCACTCATTTCCTTGTTGTCATCTGTGTAGGACCCATCCCGTTTAAGTAGGGGCCCAATACTGGTTGTTGTTCTCGACTTTGATTTTGCATAAGAAAAGAAATACTTTGGGTCCCTTTCAATTTCATTTATAGCTTTTAATTCTTCCCGCGTTTCTTGATTCCTGTAAGATTCCTTTAGTTTTAATTCAATGTTTGCTATTTCTCTTACTAGTGTCTCCCTACGTATTTCAGATATATTGGCCTCCTGTAGCCGCTCCGTCATTCTTTGCCTTCGCCTGTATAGGGAGCACCTCTCTCTTTCTAGTTTGCATCTTCTCCTCCTTTTCCTTAAGGGAATTTGCCTTGAGCAATCCTCGAGTGCCACAGAGTTAATTTGGTCTAGACATAGGTTAGGATCCGTGATGCTTAGGCAATCTTCCCAGTTTATATCATTTAATACTTTGTTTACTTGGTCCCACCTTATGTTTTTGTTATTGAAGTTGAATTTGGAGAAGGCTCCCTCACGGCTGATCACATTTTGTTGATCTGGGGCTCCCCGCATGCATGTCTGGACCTCTATTATGTTGTGATCTGAGTATATTGTTTTTGATATGATGACATTTCGTATCAGATCACCATTGTTGGTGAAGATGAGGTCCAGCGTATTCTCTAATCTTGTGGGCTCTACTATATGCTGGTTTAAGGTGAACTTGGTGCAGAGATTTAAAAATTCATGCATGTGTGAATTTTCATCTGAGCTGCCTCCTGGTGTTATCTCTGCTACCACATTGTTTGGAATGTTCCTCCATTTTAGGTGCCTGAGGTTGAAATCCCCCAGTAGCAAGATGTTGGGGGCAGGAGCCGGAAGATTTTCCAGACAGTGGTCAATTTTCAGAAGCTGTTCCTGGAATTGTTGGGACGTTGCATCCGGGGGCTTGTAGACAACCACGATGACCAGGTTTTGATTCTCGACCTTTATTGCTAATACTTCGACTTCATCATTTGAGCCATTTAGTAGTTCTGAACATATAAGTGACTCTGTGATATACAGGCCAACCCCCCCTTTTTGCCTGTTCACTCTGTCACACCTGTATAGGTTGTAGCCGGGGATCCATATTTCATTGTCCAAGTGATCTCTTATGTGGGTCTCTGTGAAAGTCGCAAACATAACATTTGACTCTGTAAGTAGTCCACGAATGTAAGGTACCTTGTTTGTTGCTGGGTTTAGACCATGTATATTAGCAAAGATGAATGTCGTTGGATTGGTGGTATGGGGGATGGTCTTTTTTTCCTGGCACTAATATCTGTTGTATTGGAGTGGAGGTTATTGACTGTGATTCCACTCCAGAAATGATTGCAGTTAGTGTACAATTTCTGTCATTTCCTGCCAGCTTTTTTTCCTTCCTGGCATGTCATGATATGGTCGGGTCAGGTCCTGGCTCTTCTGCCCGTGGGACTTCCTGGTCCATGTGCTCTATGGGAGGGTTTGGGTTCGTGCACTCTATGGGAGTGTTTGGGATCGTGCACTCTATGGGAGGGTTTGGGTTTGTGCACTCTATGGGAGGGTTTGGGTTCATTGCTGTGCCATGCAACTGTGGAGGTGTAGCTGCTAAGTCGGAATCGGGCGCCGGAGGCAGCTCGCCGTCCTGTACTTCACCACTGGCTGGTGTGGATGGGGTGTTGGAAGGCTGATGCCAAGTACAGTGGTTGCTCGGTTTTCGTGCAACTCCAAACTCGAACATTTATGTAAATGTATTTTCGTAAGTGCTGTTGCAAGTGTATTTTGTGGGTCTGAAATAGACTAACCTATGTGACATTATTTCTTAAGGAAGTAAATTTGTTCGGTAATGGCACTTGAGCAACATTCTGGAACGAATTTTTGGCGAAAACCAAGGGACCACTGGACCACTGTATATGGTGATGACACAGGCTGGATGGTATTGGCCAGCCCCTGGATGTGGCGCAGGAACCGCTGATTCCGCAAAGTGAGCCGACCTGAGCCCTCCACCTTGACCAAGTATTGGATTGGTCAAACGGCTTTGTTTCCACTATCACACCGGTCCTGTCCCATCTCGTGCTGTGATTCCCGGTCTGGTTTTGCAGAACCACCCGACGACCGGGTGCTAAGGGGAGGAGCTGCCAGGTGTGGTGCTGTAGATCGTCGACTTGCTTGGCAAACCTCAGTCGGAGGGCCTCTTCTTATTTGATGCCACACTGGGTGTGTCGTGTGGGTCTTGAGAGATAAATAGGTAGTCAATGACACTCCTTGTAGGGTGGTAATGGTATATTTACAGTTTGTGAAGAGAGGACCCTGGCCACGTCCGTCCAGCTGTATGTCGGCCTAGAACTGAGAGTGAAGGCCTGTGACGTCATCGCCACATGGAGCGGGAGCTCTGACGTCACAGCAGTAACAAGGGAGCCTACGTGTAACGTCCCGGGGTTACTATACTTGTGATACACTACACAAGTGTACACATATTTACTGACACGACAGGTGAATCAATGGGTTGGTGAATACCTGCATCCCTGGGGCGATGGGTAGGAGGTCCCGAAGATTCTTGCCGAAGATGATTTGTGCTGGTGACATGTTGGTCTGAGGGTCTGGCGTGTTTCGATACAGAAGCAGGCTGGCAGCTACTGCCTCGGTGTTGAGGCTGCCATTCGCGTCTGTGTGCGATGTCAGTAAGCGCTTCATAGACTTGACAGCCACCTCCGCCCGCCCGTTGGACTGCAGGTGGTATGCTGATGATAGGCGATGTCTCACGCCCCATCGTTGTAGAAGTGACACCGTTTCCTTTGCAGTGAACTCCGGGCCTCCGTCTGTGCTCAATTCTTCTGGTATGCAGAACGTTGCAAAGTAATTGAGAAGGGATGTGATGAAGCCCCTGGCACCGGACTTAGATGCAACAACATATGGCCAGCTGTCATGTGGGTCTGTCGTGTGGGTGTTGGGAGAGATAAATAGGTAGTCAAAGACACTCCTTGTAGGGTGGTAACGGTATATATTTACGAGTGTGTGAGAGGAGATCCCAGCCACGTCCATTCAGCTTGTAGGTCTACCTAGAGTGAGAGCGATGCCTCTGCACGGGCACACACATGTGCAGAGCCTCTGACGTCAGCGGGTATCGTGACGTCACACGCAAAGGGACTGGCTATGTAAAGCTAGAAAGATTCTCATACACTACACAAGTGTATATATGGTACTGACACGACAGCTCGGCCATGTTACGTATGACGTCTCGGCATACTAGACAACTCTACAGTCTGAACAGACATGTGGTACTGGGTGAATCTATACAATAGCAAACACATTATAACTTGGAACTAATCAAGATTAATCTTACTATCGCACTTCTTGAGTTAACGGTACTTAAGAGAATTTTAATGGATTTAGAGATATAATGCATTATATATGTATTACAATTACAATTTGCAAATTTGATCGATCAATCGATGTGTATTCATGCACTCAGCAGCTTCTGAGGAAGAATAAATATTTACAGGGAAGAAGTTTTAACAGGAAAGATAGACTCGGCTAGCAAACGGTCATACTGTTAAAACTCAGAACTCGGAGAGAACTTGAACACACAACAATCTTACTAAATACTGAAAATCTAATAACAAAACACACAGTCAATAACTTCAGTTCTAGACTGGATTTTCTATCTTTAGCTCACAACTTATGATCACTTTCCTACTGAAGGAATGGAAAAACTCGGTTCAATTAACTTATAATCACTTTCCTACTGAAGGAATGAATAACTCGGTCGAGTTGATTAACTTATAATCACTTTCCTACTGAAGGAATGAATAACTCGGTCGAGTTGATTAACTTATAATCACTTTCCTACTGAAGGAATGAATAACTCGGTCGAGTTGATTAACTTATAATCACTTTCCTACTGAAGGGATGAACAGACTCGGTGGAGTGGATGGATCTCTCCCCGGTTGAAATAGTTAGCTCAATAACACAAAGTAAGAGCAAAGGAGAACGGCTCTCACTATCTCTTACTGCAGGTAATAATTACTCGACACACGACACTTTACTCTGCAAGGGATTACTGTCAACTGGAAAGATCACTATCTGGAACACAAGGGACAACAATCTTTCACACTATGTATATCCTGGCTTAATGCCCCACTAGTTTATACACATTCACCGTCTCGATACTTGTATTTCGAGTAGATAAATTGCGATATGTCTACCTGGAGTCTACCTGGAGAGAATTCCAGGGGTCAACGCCCCCGCGGCCCGGTCCGTGACCAGGCCTCCTGTTGGACCAGAGCCTGATCAACCAGGCTGTTACTGCTGGCCGCACGCAGTCCAACGTACGAACCACAGCCCGGCTGGTCAGGTACCGACTTTAGGTGCCTGTCCAGTGCCTGCTTGAAGACAGCCAGGGGTTTGTTGGTAATCCCCCTGAAGTATGCTGGGAGGCAGTTGAACAATCTTGGGCCCCTGACACTTATTGTGTTGTCCCTCAACGTGCTAGTGGCACCCCTGCTCTTCATTGGGGGGATGTTACATCGCCTGCCAAGTCTCTTGCTTTCGTAAGGAGTGATTTTTGTGTGCAAGTTTGGTACTAAGCCCTCAAGAATTTTTCATGTGTATATAATAATGTATCTCTCCCGCCTGCTTTCTAGAGAGTACGGGTTTAGGAACTTCAAGCGTTCCCAGTAGTTGAGGTGGTTTATCGCACTTATGCGTGCGGTGAAGATTCTCTGCACATTTTCAGGGTCAGCAATTTCACCTGCCTTGAAAGGTGCCGTTAGTGTGCAGCAATATTCTAGCCTAGATAGAACAAGCTATCTGTAAAGTGTCAACATAGGCTTGGCATCCCTGGTTTTGAAGGTTCTCATTATCCATCCTGTCATTTTTCGAGCAGATGCAATTGCTACTTTGTTATGGTCCTTGAAGGTGAGATCCTCTGACATGATCACTCCCAGGTCTTTGACATTAGTTTTTCGCTCTATTGTGCGGTTGGAATTAGTTTTGTACTCCGAAGAGATTTTAATTTCTTCACGTTTTCCGTATCTGACTAATTGAAATTTCTCATCATTGAACTTCATATTGTTTTCTGCAGCCCATTTAAAGATTTAGTTTATGTCTGCTTGGAGTCTAGCCGTGTCTTCAATGGTGGACACTGTCATACAGTAATATATTAGTAATTACTAGTATATTAGTAATTACTTTTTACTTGAAATTTAATTATAACCTTTTCACTATTGTTTTGCTTTTTATATTCTTATAATCAAACAATTACCTCATTGTGTATGTGACTTAGTTTATATTTTTCTTATAAGCTAATACCAAATAAGTGTAATTATTTACTCATACTTTTAAATACCATTTTACCAAAAGCAAATTTCAGTCACTTTATTTCCTTAACTGTTTTCTTATATTCAAACAACTACCTCATTGTGTATGTGACTTACTTTATATTTCCTTTATAAGCAACTACCTAATAAGTGCAATCATTTACTTATATTTTATAAATACCTTTTACCATTAGTTAACTTCAGTCACTTTATTAACTTAAATTTAATCAAAACTACTTTTATTATTAGTCAAAACTGTTTTAACTACTAGTTCAATAGCTCCTTACATTCATTGACCTCTTATTGCCTTTCATATACTAAAAGTTTCAACCAGTGCAATATTGAATAAAAAATTTATTTTTCCATATCAATTTAATACTAGTCATTGAAGTTATTCTAGCCATTCATTAGACAGTTAAATTAGTATATCATTAACATTATTCAAATATCCCATATCACTGTAAAAATTCCTGTAAACACTTGCACATAATTGTGTTAATCCATTAGCAAGTAAGACTTTAATCTAATACCATATCATTAAGTTTAGCATAATCTATTGTTCCCAAGTCTAGTTATAGAATCACACTAAATCCTATGATTACAGGCATTGATCCTGATATCAACCTATTATTAAATGACTTACATGACTCCAACAGCAATGTTTAAATATTACACAGCTGATCAAGCAAAGACATTACTCAGAGCCAACAATAACCCCATCTTCAATTACAATGTTAGACTTTGAACAAACATTATGATGACCTCACAGCACTACTCCAATCCCTACAGCCCAAAA
>WNWK01052609.1:0-12130 GCA_009830355.1 Cherax destructor
CCACTCTATCAACGAGCACGCAGAATTTACCTCCAACGTCGTCTTCGCTCTGCGGCCCTTTCTTTACCTTCCCTTCTTGCAGATGGACCCTCCTTTAGTCCTGACTCTCTTGTTGACTTTTTGACAGAAACTGACATACTACACAAACTCTGAAGATTATACCTCTAGCACCTCCCTCAGTCCCTTCTACCTTGATCTCTTGCTACCCTCTATCCCTGCACTATCCACCATCCTACTGCACTCCATACCCTACTAATCATCCATCTCCCTCTTACAACCCATTCTCCCTGCATCCTGCAATAACCTGCAGCGCTGTATAACCCCTGTGGTTTAGCGCTTCTATTTGATTATAATAATAATTGAAAGGATACATAAATCCAGGTATTCCTGAAGGTATACCTAAATCCAGGTATCCCTTAAGGGATATCTAAATCCAGGTATCCCTGAAGGGATATATAAATCCAGGTATTCCTGAAGGGATTCATAAATCCCGGTATATCTGAAGGGATACATAAATCCAGGTATTCCTGAAGGGATTAATAAATCCAGGTATCCCTGAAGGGATACATAAATCCAGGTATCCCTGAAGGGATACATAAATCCAGGTATCCCTGAAGGGATACATAAATCCAGGTATCCCTGAAGGGATACATAAATCCAGGTATCCCTGAAGGGATACATAAATCCAGGTATCCCTGAAGGTATACATAAATCCAGGTATCCCTGAAGGGATACATAAAGCCAGGTATCCCTGAAGGGATACATAAATCCAGGTATCCCTGAAGGGATACGCAAATCCAGGTATACCTAAATTCAGGTATCCCTGAAGGTTAGTTTAATATCTTTATTATGCACCCCATACCCATCCTGTGGGCGGTAGTCAAAAGATTACAGAGGTACATAATTGGTCCAGAGACTGGACTCCAAAGTTTTGATAGCTGAACAAGTTACAGCGGTAATGAACTAGATCTGGTCACAATCATGACAAGTTGCAAAGGTAATGAGCTCAGGTAGAGCTGGTCACAATCATGACAAGTTGCAAAGGTAATGAGCTCCAGGTAGAGCAGGTCACAATCATGACAAGTAGCAAAGGTAATGAGCTCCAGGTAGAGCTGGTCACAATCATGACAGTTACAAATTTAATGAATCATAAACACGTCCATACATGGTAAACAAATGACAGAGTAATGAGCAATATTCTAGGGAATGCATCCATTGCCCCAACAACAGATGTTGCAAGGTGCCTGTCCCTCTTCGGCAGGACAGCCAGACAGCCATTGCAAACAGCAGCAGGTTGCACCAGGATCTGCTGCTTGCAGGAGCACCATCGCTAGCAGCCCGAGGGAGAGCAGCCCTGGGGACGTGTCAACGTCCTGGTGGAAGCTAGTTTGATTGCAGATCCCAGGTGGACGCCAATTTGATTGCAGATCCCAGGCCCTCCGTCCGCTGAGAGCGCTGCTGGCCGCTCCCACATGGAGCCCCGGGCTCCAAGACATCCACCGTGCGCACGGATGCCGAAGCCTGAGGAACCGAGTGCACACCGCCTGTGGCACACCTGACAGCTGCCTCGTAGTCGAATTCCACGGCGCTGTCCCTGCAGTAGAAGCTCCCGCGATCCCCGCACCCCCGCCATCGCCGACGCTGGGAGTTGGGTGGGTGAGGAACAGGGGTGAGGGGTTATGAGAGGGTCACTGTTCACCAAACACTGGGCAGCCAATACACCCAGCCCCCTCCCCCCCGGCAGGCGTGGGGGAGGAGGCACTGTTTGCTCCCGCCTGACTTGGGACACTCTCAGCCCCAACCCTCACAAACTGCACAAACTTCCACTGTTTACGCTGAAACGATGCACTGGGATGTCCTCTCGCTGCTTTGGAATCTTCCCAGACAATTCACACAGAGTCCTGTTCAGTCGTGACCTGGTCAGCCTCTTTGATCAGGAGCTATCCTTGAAAATCCCGGAGCTAGCCCGCCAAACGCTCAGCCTCCATTGCTGTGCAGACGAGACTGATCCCTGAAGGTATACTTAAATCTAGGTATCACTGAAGACCCCTAAATCCAAGTATCCCTGATTATTTTTTCGATTTTATTTTGCTCGTAACTCGAGAACGCCTCGTTCTATCGGCTTCAAACTTTCAGCACTTGTGTACAGTAAGGAGGACCAAATTTTTGGAACAAGTGGCATCTTCATGCGCCCTGTGAGCAGGATTCTTGATCCCCAATGGAAATACGTCAAGTACCACAATAATAATTAATATATAATAATAACTTTATTTCTACCAGTACATGTACAAGGTATACAGACCATAGTTGACATCAATGACATACTACTATATAGAAAGTCGCTTGTTATGCTGAGCATTTCCCGCAAATTATCAGTTTTGTCCCAGGATGCGACCCACACCAGTCCACTAACACCCAGGTACCCATTTTATACTGATGGGTGAACATGGACAGCAGGTGTCTTATGGAAACACGTCCCTAATGTTTTCCAGCCGTACCGGAGATTCGAACTCAGGACCTCAGTGTGTGAGCTGAGTGCGCTAGCGATGGAGCTACGGGACACCTTATGGAAATAAGTTTAGGACCACAATGGTAATAAGTCACTTTGACTGACCCTTTTCCTGGAGGGTAATTTACACTACGTGTGATTGTACATAAGGACCCCAATGGAAATAAGTTACTCTGACTTTTTTGGGTTATCCTGGGTTCTCTACACTTATTGAGGAATACAGAGATAGACAGTATAATAACCTATGTGACATGTCAAGATATCTTATTAATGAAAATAAGATACCAGTTATACTAAGCAAATTTCCTAAATTTGCTTGTAACAGATAAGTGAACTAGGCCCTTTTTGGGGCCTAGTTCCTAGGCCTTTTGTGTATCCATATGCTCTTGCGCTAACGTCCACAGGATGGATATGAGGTGCACAATAAACTAGCCACTTCGGTGGCAAAATCTAATATAAAATCTACACATATGTTGCTATGTATGATAATCTATGTAACTGTATTTGTGTATACCTGAATAAACTTACTGAACAAACTTACTAACTTTCAACACTTTCCACCAAGTGTACCAACGCATCAGTAAGTAAACATAACATAGTCACCAGAGATATTGTATCAAGGGAGAGTGATACCTCGCCCAGGTTACTGATAATGTTAGCAAATATATGTTGGATGTATAACGCAGGTTGCGACAATAAGATTACGTATGTTTCCAGTGGAAATATCAAGAACCCAGGGGTCTTTGAAGAAAGCCAGGGGTCTTTGAAGAAAGCCAGGGGTCTATGAAGATAGTCAGGGGTCTTTGAAGATAGTCAGGGGTCTTGAAGATAGTCAGGGGTCTTGAAGATAGTCAGGGGTCTTGAAGACACCCAGGGGTATTGAAGATAACCAGCGGTCTTGAAGATAACCAGGGGTCTTGAAGACACCCAGGGGTATTGAAGATAACCAGCGGTCTTGAAGACAGCCAGGGTTCTTGTGACAGCCAGGGCTCTTGAAGACAGCCAGGGTTCTTGAAGACAACCAGGGGTCTTGAAGACAGCCAGGGTTCTTGAGACAGCCAGGGCTCTTGAAGACAGCCAGGGTACTTGAAGACAACCAGGGTTCTTGAAGACAACCAGGGGTCTTGAAGACAGCCTGGGTTCTTGAAGAGAGCCAGGGTTCTTGAGACAGCCAGGCTCTTGAAGACAGCCAAAGTTCTTGAAGACAACCAGGGGTCTTGAGACAGCCAGGGTTCTTGAAGACAGCCAGGGTTCTTGAGACAGCCAGGGCTCTTGAAGACAGCCAGGGTTCTTGAGACATCCAGGGCTCTTCAAGACAACCAGGGTTCTTGAAGACAACCAGGGGTCTTGAGACAGCCAGGGCTCTTGAGACATCCAGGGCTCTTGAAGACAGCCACGTTCTTGAAGATAAACAGGGGTCTTGAAGACAACCATTGTTCTTGAAGACAACCAGGGGTCTTGAAGATAACCAGGGGTCTATTGGTAATCCCCCTTATGTATGCTGGGAGGCCGTTGAAGAGTCTTGGGCCCCTGACACTTATTGTGTTGCCTCTTAGTGTACTCGTGGCGCCCCTGCTTTACAGGGTATGAGAGGAGGGGAAACAGCTGCAGGTCCCTGGATGGAGATCCCTCCAATATAAACTAGGCTACATTAATGGGATTTTGAAAAAAATATCTAGCAACTGGAGTTTCTGTTGCTAACGGGGCAGTTTTTTAACTAAACTGTTTTTCATCGGTTGTAGAGTAAAAAAAACAGTTCCAGATCCTTGAATGAAGATCCCGCCGCCATAAGTTGGACCAAACTAATGGTATTTAACCAAAAAAATAACCTAGCAACAGGCAAATTTCTGTTGCTAACGGCACAATTTTTCACTTCAAACTGTTACACAACAGTTAAAAACATTTGAGAAATAATTTTAAATATTGACAGTTAGATTGTGATTGGTTTAATCAGTTGTATGGAAAGTGACACATTAATTTGAGTCTGATAAATGTTGACAATTTTAAAGACTGGAGGTTAATCAGCTGACCTGGTGTTCCAACGGGAATTCTTTGACTCGACTACACGGTTATTAGATTACATATATATACCTAACAGTAATCTTCACGCACATATAACCTTTGCATAGTCACTAACCCATGATATAGCATCTTAAATTTGCTAATTTAATGTAGGTTTAGGATAAGATATGGGATAGAAGGAAGCCGAAGCAACCGCCAGTGACCGGACAAGCACAACCAAACACACGCAGCTGATCAGGTTAGTAATGGCTCTCATATTTACGTATTTTCACTCACTTTTTGGTCTGTCTGAGGCTGCTGGGGGACACAGAGACATCTATCATATCTCTAAGGCTGTAGCAAAAGTATTTTGCTCAAGTAACCAGGTGAGGTAATACGTACATTAATAAATTTAATTTACTTATTATATTTTGATTAAATTCGTTTTAATTTTTAAGTCAATTTTTATTTATTTTTGTTTCTCTATTAATCATTTATTTCATATTTGGTACATGTATATTATTTTATTATATAATTATTATTATGATTATTATGATTTTTATTATTATTATTATAATTATTGTACCTACTTCCCCTGCTGTACCTTCTGCCCCTGCTTCCCCTGCTGTACCTTCTGCCCCTGCTTCCCCTGCTGTACCTTCTGCCCCTGCTTCCCCTGCTGTACCTTCTGCCCCTGCTTCCCCTGCTGTACCTTCTGCCCCTGCTGTACCTTCTGCCCCTGCTTCCCCTGCTGTACCTTCTGCCCCTGCTGTACATTCTGCCCCTGCTGTACCTTTTGCCCCTGCTTCCCCTGCTGTACCTTCTGCCCCTGCTGTACCTTCTGCCCCTGCTTCCCCTGCTGTACCTTCTGTCCTTGCTTCCCCTGCTGTACCTTCTGCCCCTGCTGTACCTTTTGTCCCTGCTTCCCCTGCTGTACCTTCTGCCCCTGCTGTACCTTCTGCCCCTGCTGTACCTTCTGCCCCTGCTGTACCTTCTGCCCCTGCTGTACCTTCTGCCCCTGCTTCCCCTGCTGTACCTTCTGCCCTTGCTGTACCTTTTGTCCCTGCTTCCCCTGCTGTACCTTCTGCCCCTGCTTCCACTGCTGTACCTTCTGCCCCTGCTTCCCCTGATGTACCTTCTGCCCCTGCTGTACCTTCTGTCCCTGCTTCCCCTGCTGTACCTTCTGCCCCTGCTGTACCTTTTGTCCCTGCTTCCCCTGCTGTACCTGCTGACCTTCTGCCCCTGCTGTACCTTCTGTCCCTGCTGTACCTTCTGTCCCTGCTTCCCCTGCTGTACCTTCTGTCCCTGCTTCCACTGCTGTACCTTTCTGCTCCTGCTGTACCTTCTGTCCCTGCTTCCCCTGCTGTACCTTCTGCCCCTGCTGTACCTTCTGCCCCTGCTGTACCTTCTGTCCCTGCTTCCCCTGCTGTACCTTCTGTCCCTGCTTCCCCTGCTGTACCTTCTGTCCCTGCTTTCTCTGCTGCCCCTGTTGTGCCTGCTTTCCCTGCTGTACCTTCTGCCCCTGCTTCCTCTGCTGCCCCTGCTGTGCCTGCTTCCTCTGCTGTACCTTCTGTCCCTGCTTTCTCTGCTGAACCTGTTGTGCCTGCTTCCCCTGCTGTACCTTCTGCCCCTGCTTCCTCTGCTGCCTTTGTTGTACCTTCTGCCCCTGCTTCCTCTGCTGCCCCTGCTTCCCCTGCTGTACCTTCTGTCCCTGCTTTCTCTGCTGCTCATGCTATACCTTCTGTCCCTGCTTTCTCTGCTGCCCCTGTTGTGCCTGCTTTCCCTGCTGTACCTTCTGCCCCTGCTTCCTCTGCTGCCCCTGCTATACCTTATGTCCCTGCTTCCTCTGCTGCCCCTGCTGTGCCTGCTTCCCCTGCTGTACCTTCTGCCCCTACTGTGCCTGCTTCTCCTGCTGTACCTTCTGCCCCTGCTTCCTCTTCTGCCCCTGCTGTACCTTCTGCCCCTGTTTCCTCTGCTTCCCCTGCTGTACCGTCTGCCCCTGCTTCCTCTGTTGCCCCTGCTGTGCCTGCTTCCCCTGCTGTACCTTCTGCCCCTGCTGTTCCTTCTGCCCCTGCTGTACCTTCTGCCCCTGCTTTCCCTGCTGTGCCTGCTTCCCCTGCTGTACCTTCTGCCCCTGCTGTACCTTCTGCTCCTGCTGTACCTTCTGCTCCTGCTGTACCTTCTGCCCCTGCTTCCCCTGCTGTACCTTCTACTCCTGCTGTACCTTCTGCCCCTGCTTCCTCTGCTGCCCCTGGTTTAGCTACCCAGGATAACCCATTGTAGGGAGTGTTATCCAGCCAAGTTAACCCAGGGTAGGGAGAGTTAGCCAGCCAGGATAACCCAGGGTAGGGAGAGTTAGCCAGCCAGGATAACCCAGGGTAGGAAGGGTTAGCCAGCCAGGATAACCCAGGGTATGAAGGGTTAGCCAGCCAGGATAACCCAGGATAGGAAGGGTTAGCCAGCCAGGATAACCTGGGATAAGGAGGGTTAGCCACCCAGGATACCCAGGGTAGGGAGGGTTAGCCACCCAGGATAGGGAGGGTTAACCAACCAGGATAACCCAAGAAAGGCAGTGCATTATTGAGGACTGTCAGTCTTATTTCCATTGTGGTCCTAAAATTTTGTCCCCCAGGATGCCACCCACACCAGTCCACTAACGCCCAGGTACCTACCTACTGCTAGATGAACAGTGACAGCAGGTGTAAGGTGACATTTCCACCCATGTGTGTTTAGCACTTCCCCATGATTATAAATAGTACAGAATATCCAACACTTGATATACGACACACTGACTTTCTCGGGTTATCCTGGGCAGTTAACCCTCCTGGTTAAAAATCCAAAAAAATTTTTTATTCCATCTCTCATCACTTCGAGTAATGTATTTTATTACAGTAAGTCAAGGACTTGCCGCATTCGTGTTGTCGGGTTGAGACGATGTGAGTAACGAGCACCATGGACGATGCTATACTTCAGCGGGTGTGTAGCCTTGCCACTGCACTACGCCAGTCAGCGCACCTCCTCCTCGACCAGCAGTACAAGCTCTCGTTAGGTGAGGAATTTATTTTTGTTATTTTCCCCTCAAACTCTCATAGAAATTAAACCATGGTATTGGTGGGGGTTAGAACCCATGGCGATTGAGTGGTAAAACTGCAGGCCGGTGGGTAAGCCTCTGGGCCAGCTGGCTATAATAAGATTCATCCAACTAAGTACAGTAAGTCGTCGACTTACACGTTGGGAACCTTCTGTACTGTGTATAATAATGATAAAAAAAGGCACAATACCGGGACTGGAACAATACACAAATAACCCGCACATAAGAGAGGAGCTTATGATGACGTTTCGGTCCGACTTGGACTTTTTACAAAGTCACACTAACAAAAAGGAGAGGAGGAGGGAGTATATATAGGCCAGCAGACCTATATATACTCCCTCCTTCTCTCCTTTTTGTTAGTGTGACTTTGTAAATGGTCCAAGTTGGACTGAAATGTTGCCATAAGCTCCTCTCTTCTATGTGCGGGTTATTTGTATATAATAATGATATAATAATATTATAATGATATTGTACACAATACAGAAGATTTTCACCATGTTTGTAAATCGACGACTTACTGTAATCCTTAAGCATTAGGATTAGTCTTCCCGAAATCCACAACATCCTGGTGGATTTCTTTTGTGCTTAACAATAGTATTTTATTACACGTAAACTCCAGAAAAGATATAAACATTATTATCATTATTATTATTATTATTATTTGCACTTACAAGGCCTTCTATCCCATTAGGTTATTTTAGTCCCTCATTGGAGGCATCGTGATGCCAGTGCAGTGCTCTTGATCCTAGGAATTGGACCTGTCCTCCCTTTTCTTGGATCAAACTTGATTGCCTTCAATTCCTCCAGGCACTGTGTAACCCATGCAGGTTTACTGCAGTTTTAAAAAATTATGTTGACACTTAAAAAAACAATTTTTGTTTTTTATTATTGCACTGGCCATTTCTTACCAAGGTTGGGTGGCCCATTAAAGGAAATGCACTCACTATCATTCATTCAGTAGCTGTCTTGTGAGAAGTGCACAGACATCACAACCTATACATATTAGTCTTCAAAATTTAACATTCTCACCTCTCTTTCGCTGTCACTTTGTCTTGACTTTTTGTGGGGTTATCCTGGGTAATTTACACATACGTACTATGTTACTATGTACAGTGGTCCCTCGATTAACGATCTTAATTCGTTCCAGGAGCTAGACCTTAACACGAAAACTTCGTAATTCAAAACCTTATTTCCCATAAGAAATAATGTAAATACAGTGGTACCTCGGTTTACGATGGTCCCCAAACTCGCCCTTTTATGTAAGTTTATTTTTTTAAATGCTTATGTAAGTGTATTTTTGGGGGTCTAAAAGGACTAGTCTATTTTACATTATTCCTTATGGGGATAAATTTGTTTGGTAATGGCACTTGAACAGCATTCTGGAACGAAAAAATATCGTAAACCGAGGTACCACTGTATAATTAATCCGTTCCAGACATCCAAAAATATTCACAAAAAATTAATTTACATTCATAAAACAATTATAAATAGTACATATATATAAAGTAGTACATGTAATATGTATATTAAATTTATAATTAAACATTTAAAATAAAATTTACTTACTTTTATTGAAGATAGTTGCTGGCATCTGGATTTAGGGAGGAGGAGGGAGGTGTTAGTGTTTGGAAGGGGAATCCCCCACCAAAAGGACTTCAGGTAACAAGTCCCTCTCTGGGGTTACTTCCCTTCTTGGTCTTTTAATGCCACTAGGACCAGCTTGAGAGTCACTAGAAGCCTGTCGCACAAAATAACTGTCCAGAGTCCTCTGTTTCTGGCGACTCTTTAATATTTTCCTGAAGTGCAACATGGCTCTGTCACTGAAGTGGTTGCACAGATGGCTCATTTCAGCTTGCTCAGAGTGGTGTTTTTCAACAAAACTTTGCACATCGTTCCACTTGGAACAAATTTCCTTAATCTGTGAAGAAGGCACCTCCTTCACTCTCTCTCCCTCCTCCTGTGAAGCAATAACCTTAGCTCTGGTCTGATGCTGTTCCAGTTCCAGCTCTTGCAGCTCTTCAGTTGTTAGCTCTACCCTGTGCTCCTCCACCAACTCTTCCACATCCTCACCACTCACCTCCAACCCCAGGCTGTTCCCCAATGCCACAATATCTTCCACAACAGGCACAGGGTCGTCAGGGTCAGGGTCAGCCTCAAATCCTTCAAAATCCCTCTTTTTAACACAATCCGGCCACAGTGGTCTCCAAGCAGAGTTCAAAGTCCTGGAAGTCACTCTCTCCCAAGCCTTACCTATAAGGCCTATGCAATGCACAATATTGAAGTGATCTTTCCAGAACTCTCTTAGGGTCATTGCAGTGTCTGAGGTCACATCAAAGCACTTCTGAAACACTGCTTTGGTGTACAGTTTTTTGAAGTTTGCAATGACCTGCTGGTCCATGGGCTGGATGAGAGGAGTGGTGTTAAGAGGCAAGAACTTCACTCTGATGAAATTGAAGTTGTCAGACAACAACTCTTCCAAATTGTGAGGATGAGCAGGAGCATTGTCCAGTACGAGGAGGCACTTGAGTGGCAATTTCCTTTCCAGGAGGTATTTCTTCACACTAGGGCCAAACACTCCAGTCAACCATTCCATGAAAAAGTCCTTAGTGACCCATGCATTAGTGTTAGCCTTCCAATGCACACACAAATAATTCCTGTTAACATTGTGTTTCTTGAAGGCTCTGGGATTTTCTGCGTGATACACCAGTAAAGGCTTCACTTTAAAATCACCACTGGCATTGGCACACATCTTAAGAGTTAGCCTGTCTTTCATAGGCTTGTGTCCTGGCAGTGCCTTTTCCTCCTGAGTAATGAAGGTCCTGTTGGGCATTTTCTTCCAAAACAGGCCTGTTTCATCACAATTAAACACTTGATGGGGGAGGAATTCTTCAGCCTCTACAAACCCCTTAAATTCACTCACAAACTTTTCAGCTGCACGTTTTTCTGAGCTGGCTGCCTCACCATGCCTCACAACACTGTGTATGCCACTAAGTTTCTTAAACCTCTCAAACCAGCCTTTGCTGGCTTTAAAATCACTCGCCTCACCACTGGTTCCAGGCATTGTCTTGACAAGATCTGCGTGCAACTTCCTTGCCTTTTCACAAATTATCGCCGTGGAAATACTATCACCTGCTATCTGTTTATTGTTTATCCACACCATCAACAACTTCTCAACCTCATCCACTGTTTTCGATCTATTTTTCGTTAGCATATCAACATCTTTTGCAACATTAGCGTCCTTGTTTTTTTTTCTCATTGTCAGGATAGTGGTGATAGTAGACATGTTTTTTCTGTACATCCTGGCAAGCTCACTCACACGTACGCCACTCTCATATTTTTCAACAATCTCTTTCTTCAGTTCGATGGTGTTCCTCACTCTCTTTACCACAGGGGTGCCACTAGGAAGCTTCTTTGGACCCAAGGTGACTTATTTCACAGTGACAATCACTAAACCACCAAAAAAGACAACAAATGTGTTGTGAATGTTTGAAAGAGCGCGCTGGGTATTGTTCACTTATGTGTAAACAACGCGAGACTGCCGTCCTCTCCACCTCACTGCGCAAGCGCGGGGCAGGCAGACAGGTCTGGTACAGACCTCTAAACGAGTCCAAAACGCTACACGAGAGAAATATTGACCGTAAAAAGCAACCTTTACACGAAATAACTGTTATTCGGTGGGACTGTTACTCGGGGGTTCACTGTATAATAATTTATGTACTCTATTTATGTGTATCTGTACCTAAATAAACTTACACCTCCAGGACTCTAGTCTGGCTAACAAATTTCCTGATTATCATTGTTATAATTGTGTTATGACGCGCTTAGATACAGCCTAAGAAGTGGGTTCGTAAATTTGTGTGCCTAAAATACTGTGTACTTTGATGCAGTGTGTGCAGGTTCGACTCCTGCTGTGACCTGAGAAACAATATTTGTGAATAATTTCGCCTAGTATTTGCAAATTGTTAAACATGCTTTTTTTCAGTGTGATTTTTTACTTATTGTAAAAGCCATCATTTTCCCCAAACAGACACGTGGTCGCTTGGGGAGATACAAGAGGCTTTCAGTTTGATTCTTGAGATAGAGCAACACACCAACTTCCATGTCTTACCTCCCAATCACCGCCAGCACCAGGCCATTCCTCACCTTCAGTTTATTTACGACCTCCTTCAGAAGATCTGTGGGCTAAGACTTTGGGCGAAGGATGGTGAGGAATTTACTTTTGTTGTACATTTCTCTGTAAGCCATGTGTGTCGTAAGAAGTGACTGAAAGGCTGGGCAAGGGGGCGAGTAACCCCTTCTCATGTATAAATTATTAAATGCTGGGAGCAAGGGGCCAGTAACCCTTCTCATGTATAAATTAATAAATGTTGGGGGCAAGGGGGAGTAGCCCTTCTCATGATAAATTACTAAATGTTGGGGGCAAGGGGTTAGTAACCCTTCTCATGTATAAATTACTAAATGCTGGGAGCAAGGGGGTAGTAACCCCTTTTGTATAAATTAATAAATGAAAAAAAAAAAAACTTTTGGAA
>WNWK01052610.1:0-12130 GCA_009830355.1 Cherax destructor
TGGATTGGGTCAGCCATGGTTAGGTTACTTCTTTCTTTTTATTTTTAAGAAAAAAAAAAAGAAAATAAAAATAAAAAAGAATAAAAAAGGGGGGAACGTGGAGGAATAGCTCCTAGGAGGAATGAAAGGGCGTAAACCCCTCCGCGCCCAAGAGGACCTCAACACCGCAAGTAGTGCAGATGCTGCATGGAACCTGGAGTCTACCTGGAGTCTACCTGGAGAGAATTTCAGGGGTCAACGCCCCCGCGGCCCGGTCCGTGACCAGGCCTCTTGTTAGACCAGAGCCTGATCAACCAGGCTGTTACTGCTGGCCGCACGCAGTCCAACGTACGAACACAGCCCGGCTGATCAGGTACCACTTGAGGTGCCTGTCCAGTGCCTGCTTGAAGACAGCCAGGGGCTTGTTGGTAATCCCCTGATGTATGCTGGGAGCGTTGAACAATCTTGGGCCCTCACACTTATTGTGTTGTCCCTCAACGTGCTAGTGGCACCCCTGCTCTTCATTGGGGAATGTTACATCGCCTGCCGAGTCTTTTGCTTTCGTAGGGAGTGATTTTTGTGTGCAAGTTTGGTACTAAGCCCTCGAGAATTTTCCATGTGTATATAATAATGTTCTTCCGCCTGCGTTCTAGAGAGTACAGGTTTAGGAACTTCAGCGTCCCAGTAGTTGAGGTGGTTTATCGCACTTATGCGTGCCGTGAAGGTTCTCTGCACATTTTCAAGGTCAGCAATTTCACCCGCCTTGAAAGGTGCAGTTAGTGTGCAGCAATATTCCAGCCTAGATAGAACAAGCGATCTGTAAAGTGTCAACATGGGCTTGGCATCCCTGGTTTTGAAGGTTCTCATTATCCATCCTGTCATTTTTCGAGCAGATGCAATTGCTACATTGTTATGGTCCTTGAAGGTGAGATCCTCTGACATGAACACTCCCAGGTCTTTGACATTAGTTTTCGCTCTATTGTGTGGTTGGAATTAGTTTTGTACTCCGATGAGATTTTAATTTCTTCCTGTTTTCCGTATCTGAGTAATTGAAATTTCTCATCATTGAACTTCATATTGTTTCTCAGCCCATTTAAAGATTTGGTTTATGTCTGCTTGGAGTCTTGCAGTGTCTTCAACGGTGGACACTGTCATACAGATTCGGGTGTCATCTGCAAAGGAAGACACAGCACTGTGGCTTATATCCCTGTCAATGTCTGATATGAGGATGAGGAATAGGATGGGAGCAAGTACTGTGCCTTGTGGAACAGAGCTTTTCACAGTAGCTGCCTCAGACTTTACTCTGTTGACTACTACTCTTTGTGTTCTATGTGTTAGGAAATTATAAATCCATCTACCAACTTTTCCTGTTATTCCTTTATCACGCATTTTGTGCTATTACACCATGGTCACACTTGTCAAAGGCTTTTGCAAAATCTGTGTATATAACATCTGCATTCTGTTTATCTTCTAGAGCATCCAGGACCTTGTCGTAGTGGTCCAGTAGTTGGGACAGACAGGAGCGGCCTGCTCTAAACCCATGCTGTCCTGGGTTGTGCAATTGATGGGTATCAAGATGGGTGGCGATCTTGCTTCTTAGAACCCTTTCAAAGATTTTTATGATATGGGACGTTAGCGCAATTGGTCTGTAGTTCTTTGCTATTGCTTTACTGCCCCTTTTGTGGAGCGGGGCTATGTCTGTTGTTTTTAGTAGCTGCGGGACGATCCCAGTGTCCATGCTCCCTCTCCATAGGATGTTAAAAGCATGTGATAGGGGCTTCTTGCAGTTCTTGATGAACACGGAGTTCCATGAGTCTGGGCCTGGAGCGGAGTGCATGGGCATGTCATTTATTGCCTTTTCAAAGTCATTTGGCGTAGTGATGATGTCAGAAAGGCATGCGTCTGTCAAGTTCTGTGGCACTCTCATAAAAAAATCATTTAGGTTTTCGATTTTCAGTCTGGTTAGTGGCTCGCTAAAGACTGAGTCATACTGGGATTTAAGTAACTCACTCATTTCCTTGCTGTCATCTGTGTAGGACCCATCCGGTTTAAGTAGGGGCCCAATACTGGTTGTTCTCGACTTTGATTTTGCATAGGAAAAGAAATACTTAGGGTTTCTTTCAATTTCATTTATGGCTCTTAGTTCTTCCCGTGTCTCTTGATTCCTATAAGATTCCTTTAGTTTTAATTCGATGTTTGCTATTTCTCTGACTAGTGTCTCCTACGTATTTCAGAGATATTGGCCTCCTGTAGCCGCTCCGTTATTCTGTGCCTTCGCCTGTATAGGGAGCGCCTCTCTCTTCTAGTTTGCATCTTCTCCTCCTTTTCCTTAGGAATTTGCCTTGAGCAAACCTCAAGTACCACAGAGTTAATTTGTTCAAGACATAGGTTGGGATCCGTGATGTTAGGCAATCTTCCCAGTTTATATCATTTAGGACTTGGTTTACTTGGTCCCACCTTATGTTTTTGTTATTGAAGTTGAATTTGGAGAAAGCTCCTCACGGCTGATCACATTTTGTTGATCTGGAGCTCCCGCATGCATGTCTGGACCTCTATTATGTTGTGATCTGAGTATATTGTTTTGATATGATGACATTTCGTATCAGATCATCATTGTTGGTGAAGATGAGGTCCAGCGTATTCTCTAATCTTGTGGGCTCTACTATTTGCTGGTTTAAGGTGAACTTGGTGCAGAGATTTAAAAGTTCATGCATGTGTGAATTTTCATCTGAGCTGCCTCCTGGTGTTATTCTGCTACCACATTGTTTGCAATGTTCCTCCATTTAGGTGCCTGAGGTTGAAATCCCCCAGTAGCAAGATGTTGGGGGCAGGAGCTGGAAGATTTTCCAGACAGTGGTCAATTTTCAGAAGCTGTTCCTGGAATTGTTGGGACGTTGCATCCGGGGGCTTGTAGACAACCACGATGACCAGGTTTTGATTCTCGACCTTTATTGCTAGTACTTCAACTACATCATTTGAGGCATTTAGTAGTTCTGAACATATAAGTGCCATACCCTACCCTTCATGCCAGTAAACCAGCAATCCGGGATAGCAAACTCACATCCACCGAGCCACCTCGGCGGACAAAAGAGAGGGCGGCCGGATATCCGCCACAAAGCATACCGCCTTCGGCCACCACCCCCGGAATCCGAAAGGTGGCCTCCAGAGATACACCCATCGCCCGAAAGATACCCAAGGCCACCCCCCGGGAGACCAGAGAGGGATCGGGACATCCCCAGGTGATCCAGATTCCACGGCAAACTACACCACCGCCAAGGACCTCAACAGAATGGGATGGACCACGATACCCTTCTCCCTACCTAGGAACTAGAATGCCTGTGGAGGGAAGCTCCCAGGGTAAAAATGGGAAGGAAATAAGGGAGGGATGAGGAGGAAGAGGAGGAAAGGGAAAAAAGGGAGGATGGGGAAAATGGGAAAAGGGAGGGGGGATTGGGGGGTAATTAGGTTCGGTCTGAGGAAGAAGACCAAAAGGTCCAATTCCTCAGACCAAGAGCCTCTTCACCACAGCAAGGAGCCCCCTTGAAGAGGATTTACCACAGAAGTTGCATGTAATCCATCCAGTGGAACGTTTGTTTGTTTGGTTGCATATTACACAGGATTTCATGATTGATTTTGTTGGTTGTTTTACTGTATATTCTACTAATAGCTTCCCTGAAGTGGTGATCCGTCTATTTGTATCGTATCTATTTTATTTGCATGTGTAAGTGTTTGGACAATCTTACCGCTTTAAGTTATTGTTATTGTTTGGGTGTTTGATAAGGCCACCTAAAACCCCGTCCGCTTATTGAATCTGGACAAGGATACCAGTTTTGAATCCGGACATTGGTTCCCTTATTTCTTGGCTCTGACGCAATCCAATATCACTTATTTAATGGATCCTGTAGGGATATTTTGGGTTACACGAGACAGACCACTGGAAGATGATTAAACAGAGTAATAATGATCAGTTTGATACAAAAAGTATAACGTGCGTGTTGGAGAGAAAAAAAATCCGGTGCTTCTGGCAGCTCCTACTATGACGGACGACCGTACCTCTGGCACCTTGGTTTACCTCTGGCACCTTTGTTTACCTCTGGCACCCTGTTTACTTCTGGCACCCTGGTTTACCTCACCCTGGTTTACCACCTGGGGTTTTAGGCACTTATGGATCACTGTACTGGGTTTAGTTTTCCTAGTTTTTTTCTACTTCCACCACAAACTGCTGTATTCACTATGGTTGACTGGATGATATACGGACTTATGTTATTGAAATCGTTCACTGACAACTCACAACTCGACACTGTTTATCTTATTTTTCGAACTGGACAATTTACGTATTTTCTCAAGATTGTGCACCTATTCGTATTTCGATAGAAATTCTTTTATATCAAAGTAATCACTAGATTTTGGTCAGTTTAAAATTATCAATACAGCTGACCTGCGTGGTAAAGACCCTGGCAACTGATTTCAAACACGAAACTCGTTAGGTCTAACACTTCACTTTAACATTTATTAACTTATCTGTATCAGGCATATAGTCACTGTCTTGAACACTATGTGCTGAATTGTCCACTTATTGAGGAATATAGAGATATACAGTATAATAACCTATGTGACATGTCAAGATATCTTATTAGTGAAGGTAGGATACCAGTTATACTAAGCAAATTTCCTAAATTTGCTTGTAACATATAAGTGAACTGTAGATATAAATCCAAATCTAATTTCCATGAACGTGCCTATCTGTGCTCATGATAATGCGAGCACAGATGGGCATGTTTGTGGAGCAACTTGCAATGTGAACAGACTGACTGATGTTGTAGTGGCCAGGCTTAGGCTTGGCTACAGGTACTTCTGGCAGTTTGGGAGACACGGATGATGATCAAACTAAATGCAAATTATGTGATCAGGCATATGGTCACTGTCTTGAACACTATGTACTTAATTGTCCACTTATTGAGGAATATAGAGATAGACAGTATAATAACCTATGTGACATGTCAAGATATCTTATTCATGAAATAAGATACCAATTGTACTAAGCAAATTTCCTAAATTTGCTTGTCACAGATAATTGAAATGTAGATATAAATCCAAATGTACAATTGTTAATCCCTTTGGGGCCTAGTGCCTAGGCCTTTTGTGAATCCATATGCTCTTGCGCTACCGTCCACAGGATGGATATGGGGTGCACAATAAACTAGCCACTTCGGTGGCAAAATCTAAAAATCTAATCTGTATACTACGGCACCACTGTGATATTCACTATAACAGTTATATCTACACCTTATTTTCAGGGAGACTTTCTTTCCTCTGACAAATATTTGTTCTCTTTTGTTATTTCACACGAACTTAGGCCTAAGTTCCCCTCTGGGAGTAGGGCACTGCTGTGTTCTTGAACACTAATTCCCCTTTTTTTGGACTCAGTATAACTGTTTTCTGCCTGATTAGTTCCGAGCACTGGAGGAATGTACCTTATAAGATCACTGGAGGAATGTACCTTATAAGATCACTGGAGGAATGTACCTTATAAGATCACTGGAGGAATGTACCTTATAAGATCACTGGAGGAATGTACCTTATAAGTTCACTGGAGGAATGTACCTTATAAGATCACTGGAGGAATGTACCTTATAAGATCACTGGAGGAATGTACCTTATAAGATCACTGGAGGAATGTACCTTATAAGATCACTGGAGGGATGTACCTTATAAGATCACTGGAGGAATGTACCTTATAAGATCACTGGCACAGTTTTAAAGTTCTAGCACGTTAAAGAGACCGTGAAAAACACGAAAAGACACGGAGCAAGGCGGACACGGCGGGACACGGTGGCATCTGCGTGTGTGTGTGTGTGTGTGTACTCACCTATTTGTGGTTGCAGGGGTCGAGTCATAGCTCCTGGCCCCGCCTCTTCACTGATTGCTACTAGGTCCTCTCTCTCCCTGCTCCATGAGCTTCATCAAACCTTGTCTTAAAACTATGTATGGTTCCTGCCTCCACTACGTCACTTTCTAGGCTATTCCACTTTCTGACAACTCTATTGCTGAAGAAATACTTCCTAACATCGCTTTGACTCATAGGAGTCTTCAACTTCCAATTGTGACCCCTTGTTTCTGTGTCCCCTCTCTGGAACATCTTGTCTCTGTCCACCTTATCTATTCCTCGCAGTATTTTATATGTCGTTATCATGTCTCCCCTAACCCTCCTGTCCTCTAGTGTCGTCAGGCCGATTTCCCTTAACCTTTCTTCGTTGGACAATCCCCTTAGCTCTAGGACTAGTCTTGTTGCAAACCTTTGCACTTTCTCTAGTTTCTTGACGTGCTTGACCAGGTGTGGGTTCCAAACTGGTGCTGCATACTCCAGTATGGGACTGACGTATATGGTGTACAGAGTCTTGAACGATTCCTTAGTGACGTATTGGAACACTATTCTTAGGTTTGCCAGCCGCCCGTATGCTGCAGCAGTTATCTGATTAAGTGTGCCAGGAGATGTGCTCGTATTATACTCACCCCAAGATCTTTTCCTTGAATGAGGTTTGCAGTCTTTTGGCCACCTAGACTATACTCTGTCTGCGGTCTTTTGCCCTTCCCGATCTTCATGACTTTACATTTGGCAGGGTTAAATTCAAGGAGCCAGTTACTGACCAGGCTTTAGCCGTCCAGGACTCTTTGTAGTCCTGCCTGATCCTCGACTGATTGAATTCTTCTCATTAACTTCACATCATCTGCAAACAGGGACACTTCTGAGTCTATCCCTTCCGTTATGTCATTCACATATACCAAAAACAGTACCGGTCCCAGGAAAGACCCTGTCCAGGCACATGTCGGTTAGACACTAGGCCTGTTGTATATTTGTGTGTGTGGGGTGAGTGTGGTACTCACCTATTTGTGGTTGCAAGGGTCGAGTCATAGCTCCTAGCCCTGCCTCTTCACTGATTTCTACTAGGTCATCTCTCTCCCTGTTCCATGAGCTTTATCAAACCTCGTCTTAAAACTATGTATGGTTCCACGTCACTTTCTAGGCTATTCCACTTCCTGACAACTCTATGACTAAAGAAATACTTCTAACATCCCTTTGACTCATAGGAGTCTTCAACTTCCAACTGTGACCCCTTGTTTCTGTGTCCCCTCTCTGGAACATCTTGTCTCTGTCCACCTTATCTATTCCTCGCAGTATTTTATATGTCGTTATCATGTCCCCCCTAACCTCCTGTCCTCTAGTGTCGTCAGGCCGATTTCCTTAACCTTTCTCCGTAGGACAATCCTTAGCTCTGGGACTAGTCTTGTTGCAAACCTTGCACTTTCTAATTTCTCGACGTGTTGACCAGGTGTGGGTTCCAAATGGTGCTGCATACTCCAGTATGGGCCTGACGTATATGGTGTACAGAGTCTTGAATGATTCCTTAGTGAGGTATTGGAACGCTATTCTTAGGTTTGCCAGCCACCCGTATGCTGCAACAGTTATCTGATTGATGTGTGCCTCAGGAGATGTGCTCGGTATTATACTCACCCCAAGATCTTTTCCTTGAGTGAGGCTTGCAGTCTTTGGCCACCTAGACTATACTCTGTCTGCGGTCTTCTTTGCCCTTCCCCGATCTTCATGACTTTACATTTGGCAGGGTTAAATTCAAGGAGCCAGTTACTGGACCAGGCTTGTAGCCTGTCCAGGTCTTTTGTAGTCCTGCCTGATCCTCGACTGATTTAATTCTTCTCATTAACTTCACATCATCTGCAAACAGGACACTTCTGAGTCTATCCTTCCGTTATGTCATTCACATACCCCAAAAAACAGTATAGGTCCTAGGACTGACCCTTGTGGAACCCCACTCGTCACAGGTGCCACTCTGACACCTCGTCACGTACCATGACTCGTTGTTGCCTCCTGTCAGATATTCTCTGATCCATTGCAGTCCCTTTTCCTGTTACATGTGCCTGATCCTCTAGCTTTTGCATTAACCTCTTGTGAGGAACTGTGTCGAACGCCTTCTTGCAGTCCAAGAAAATGCAGTCTATCCACCCTCTCTCCGTGTCTTACTTCTGTTACCTTGTCATAAAACTCCAGTAGGTTTGTGACACAGGATTTTCCTTCCCTGTAACCGTGCTGGTTGTCGTTTATAAGCTTGTGTCTTTCTAGGTGCTCCACCACTCTCCTCCTGATGATCTTCTCCATGACTTTGCATAATATACACGTCAGTGACACAGGTCTGTAGTTTAATGCCTCGTGTCTGTCTCCTTTCTTAAAAATTGGGACTACATTTGCCATCTTCCATGCCTCAGGTAGTTGCCCAGTTTCAATGGATGTGTTGAAGATTTGTGTTAGTGGCACACACAACATCTCTGCTCCCTCTCTAAGGACCCACGGAGAAATGCTTGTCCGGTCCCACCGCTTTGAGGTATTGAGTTCACATAGCAGCTTCTTCACCTTCTCCTTGGCTGTGTGTATTTCATCCAGCACTTGTTGGTATACTCTCCTATTCTGAATTCCTGGAGTCCTTCCTGCTCCTCTGTAAATACTTTAAATCTCATGTTGAGTCTCACATACCTCTTGGTCGTTTCTTGTGAACTCCCACCTTCCTTCCTCAGCCTGATTACCTGTTCCCTTGACTGTTGTTTTCCTCCTGATGTGGCTATACAACAGCTTTGGGTCAGACTTGACTTTTGATGCTATATCATTTTCGATTGTCGAGAGCCCCTTCTTACCTGCATATTCGTTTCTGGCCCTTCGGCAACCTTTGTTTTCCTGGGTCCTTTGTCTTCTGTACTTTTTCCATTCCTTAATTATTTTTTGCCCCCTACACCTCGGGGGAACCAAGGACTGTTCTTCTTCCCAATACTTCTGTTTCCTTGGGGACAAACTTCCCCTTGCCTTTTTGCATTTGGTTGCAATATTCATCATTTTTTTTACTGGTTTTCCTGAAAATTCTTCCACTAGTTTTAGGAAGTTCCTCATGCCTTGACCCCCCTTTTGTAGTTTCGTTTCTCCTTCCTATTCCTCCCCCCCTCCACTTACCCAAACCCATATAATAAAAACACAAAACCCAAAAATGATCACTAGCCCCAAAGGGGGCCTTTTCATACGTATTTTTAGTCCGAACATAAAGGGGAATACTAGGTTCGTTTTTGGATCATCCCCACTTCTCTTGGTATTTAACATGTTATATGGGGTTTTTTCCAGACCACATCCATCATCTTCCTTTTACCCCCATTAACACGGTGTTGGGTAATATACCTGCCGCCGGAGTCACTGATAAAAACGTGATTTTTATCCAGAGGGCGGGGAGACAGTGCAACCGACCCCTATACACAACACTGGAGAGTTCACCAGCCCTTTTGGATGCATTTGGGGGGAGGGTCAACGCCCCCCATGGAGAAAACCCAGACTCCCAAAATTGGGGTTCGCCAGTCGCCTTTTGGTGAGAGTTGCAGATTTTTGCAGTGTGGTCGGTGCGCTTAACAGTGCTCCAGTCAGAAAAAATTTTGGAAGCTTTATTCTCTCTAGACTGTTTAAAACCAAGCCTTTTTTTTGTATTTTTTAAAAGGGGGGGCACAGTTGATGAGGACACTGTAATGAGGGGGGGGGGAAAGTGGGGTAAAGAATCACTAGTTTATTCATCATACTGACTGGGTGTCCTGCGACTATGTACCTGA
Organism: Cherax destructor; assembly: GCA_009830355.1. Classification (NCBI taxonomy): domain Eukaryota; kingdom Metazoa; phylum Arthropoda; class Malacostraca; order Decapoda; family Parastacidae; genus Cherax; species Cherax destructor. Next base: position 9,631 of record WNWK01052610.1, read on the forward strand.
GACAAAAATTGAGATTGTGTTTCCCGGGGTGAGTGTCCCCAAAATTTTTTTTGGGTTTTGGGGGACACAAAAAGGGGCGTCTTGTGTTCCCCACCTGGAGTTGGGGGTTTTCGGGGGATCCAGGGGTTTTGTGACGGTAATGAAAAGTTACCGTTTTTTTGGGGAAAATGTCAAGACGCGGTCCAGGATTGCCCCAGAAAGGGGGGTTCTGATGGGGGGGGGCCTGGGGACAAAAAAGGTGCCGGAGTGCCCCCGAGCATGGCATGTGTAACACAGAGATGGGGTGTCTGAGGACACGGGGGGAGAAGGAGTATCATGACGAGGTATGGAGTGTCCGGGGGACACTTGGTTGGCCGATAAAAAACTAAGTATATGATTTGCTTGTGTTTTTTTATTGTACTATGATTTTTTTATATAAATGTTTTTACACAGATTATTAGATTATGTTTTTATTCAGAGTATTTTTTTTTATATTAATATATAATAAATATCTGAAATCGAGAGTTTATTAGTTACCCCCAACAGTCGTTTTTTAAAAAAGGGTTTTTTTTTTGTAATAGCTCAATGATTCAGGACCCCTGGGGCTCCAGGTTTTCCCCTCAATCCCCTTTTTATTGAAATCACCCCCAACTAGTAACTTTGCCCCCCATGTGGGCTCCTTTTTGGGTACCCCAGTGTGTCCAACATTGCCTGTTTTTCCCCCAACCGGGTTTTTCCTTTGGCTCCGCAGTTCTGTGGCGGGGGGTTTACATTCCAAAAACCACCCCCTTTTTGGGCCCCAGGGAATTTTTCCCCCCCCCTTAAAACCCTTTCCCCCATTCCACCATTCCCCCACTTCCTCAAATCCCCCCCCGTTCAAAACAGTGCAACCCCCCCCCCCCTGCTCCCCCTCTTTTTTGAGGGAATCAGGGGAAAAATTGAAAATTTTATCCCAGAGTTTTGCCTTTTTAGTGCTATTTTTCCCGGGGGCCCTTTTTTTTTTTTATGCCACTCACATTTATTTGTTATACCCCCTGCATTTGTAACCCCAAACCCCTAACTTCTTTTTTAAAAAACCATAGTCTGGGGGTACGCCGGGGGGGAAAGGGGGAGGGGCTGATGGGGAAAAAATGGGGTTTTGGAAGGGGGGAGTTTTAATGAGGTGGGTGGAATCATTGGGATGGCATGTGTTTTTTTTGGGGTTGATTGTTTGGGGGTTCATTGGGGTTTTTCCCGGGTTGGGGGCATCGAAGGTTTAAAAAAGCTTCCCGAGTCTGGGGCCCCCCGGGGCCTTTTCCCCTTTTTGTCTCTGTACCCCTCTTTCAGTTTTCTGTCTTTTTTCCCGTGCTCTGTCGGTCGGGTACAACCCCCCGGGGCTTGACAATCCCCTTTCTTTTTTTTTTTCCTGAGAACCTTTTTTTGAAAACAATTTTCTTTAAAAAACTTTTCTGGCCAGATTCTTCCTTTGCAAACCCCCCATTCTCAGAAAAAAATTTCCACTTTTTCCTTCCCCCCTATTGCTTTCAAGATGTTTTAAATCCCTTTTTTTTCCCCCTTTTCTTTTGCTTTTTTAAATTTCCTTCAGCTTCCTTGGGGCCCCAAAAAAAAAAGACTGATTTTCTCTTTTTTCTTCCACTGCCTTAAACCCTTTGGGAAAAACCCCGGGGTTTAATTTTTTTCCTCCATTGAAATTTTCCCCTTCAACCCTTCACTGTCTGTTATCCCCCTTGGGGCCCCTGGGCCTTTTCCTTTTCCCCCTTTTAACTTTCCCGGGGCTGTTTTTGGGCTGTTAGGGGTTTTACGATAGCTTAGTTTCCCTTTTTTACACTCACCCCGATTGTTCCTGATGTGATCCTCTTTTTTTGGGGGCCCCGAACTGATAGGGGCCTTCAAAAATTTCACCCCTTCTAAATTATTATTATTATAATCAAAAAGGTTAAAACCAAAAGGGGGGCAGCTTTTTTTTTGGGATGGAGGAGGGTGGGGGTTTAAGAGGGAGATGGATGATTAGTAGGGGAAGGGGGGGAGGGCGGGGAAAAAAAGGAAGAGGGTAAAGGGGGTCGAGGTAGAAGGGGGTGAGGGATGGTTGGGGGAAACCCCTTAGAGTTTGTGTAAAACCTTTTTTCAAAAACAACGGGGAGCCCCATTAAAGGGGGTTTTCCTCTGCAAGAATGGGGGAAGAAAAAAAGGGGGCCAAAAAGACCCCTTTGGGGCAAACCCCCATGCCGTTTTTAGAGTGGGAGTCCAACAGAATATTGTCAAAAAAACACTGGAAAAACCGACAATGCTCCAAAAAGGGGAGGGGGCCCTCCATGAGAACCCGTGAAAAAGAGTGTGGCCGTGGAAGACGGGAGAGTGTTTAAAAATTTAAACAAATAGAAACCCCAAAAACCCAGGGGTTTTTCAGGGTGCAGGTTACTGTGGATGCAGGAGAGTGGGTTGTAAGAGGGGGGTGGGCATTAGTATATATTTTAAATGACGGGGGGTTTTCAGGGGGGGGGGGTAGCAAAAAATCGAGGTA
>WNWK01052611.1:0-12129 GCA_009830355.1 Cherax destructor
GTGGGCCACAACAGTAACAACTGTTGGCTTACCAGTGCTGGACTAAGTGGCCTGAGTGCATAGTTACTCTGGATATTAAGACATTTACAGTAGTCACAATAACAGCATACATGACTGACAAACTACCAGTAAATTTGTCACCTAAGTGGAATCCCTGTAGTATGAACTTTTATTACTTACTTTTATATTTTACAAAAATATGACATTTTTACAAATATGACATTTTTACAAAATATGACATTTTTACAAAATATGACATTAAATATGTCATATTTTTACAAAATATGACATTAAATATTCATGCTACATCTCTACTATTTGAATACAGTATATAAGTTTACCTGATCAATGTCCAAGCTCTTTAAAACAAATGATAAAATTCACATGACTCAAAATAAAATACATTGCATTACATCAACAACATATACTTTTCCTTTAATATGAAGAGCATAATTCCAAATTAAATACTCACAGGATCATATCTCCAGAGCTGATTGCCACCCATACCATGACAATTGTATAGCAATATAGGAGCTTGAGCATCACCACTGGACACATCCCAACATACAGGGCGTTTGCCTGGTCTTATGTCCTTGTGCCAAGTCAAGTGGAAAGTCTGCTCTCCTCCTCGACCACATTCTTGAAGATCAAACCTATCACCATGATGCTTGAACCTTGTATCTACACACAAGTTAGAACTTGCCACACTCTGAATCTGTAAAATTTATTAGAGTAAAAGATCTTCTTTCTTTCAACAAATCGACCGTTTCCCACCAAGGTGGGTTGGCCCAAAGAGAAAACAAAAGTTTCTCTCTTTAACTTTAGTATGTATACAGGAGAAGGGGTTACTAGCCCCTTGCTCCCGGCATTTTAGTCGACTCTTACGACACGCATGGCTTACGGAGGAAGAATTCTGTTCCACTTCCCCATGGAGATAAGAGGAACTAAGAAAAAGAACCAGTAAGAAAATAGAAGAAAACCCAGAGGGGTGTGTATATACGTATACGTATGCTTGTACATGAATATGTATTGTGACCTAAGTGTAAGTAGAAGTAACAAAACATACCTGAAATCTTGCATGTTTATGAGACAGAAAAAAGACACCAGCAATCCTACCATCATGTAAAACAAATACAGTGGTACCTCTACTTATGAGCAGCTCCCAACTCGAACAATTATGTAAGTGTATTTTTGTAGGTGCTTTTGTAAGTGAATTTTGTACAATCAGCTTCAAATTTTCAAAAAATGCTTGGTCATGGTTAACCCTTTGACTATATCAACCCCTAATCCTGAGTGCTCTCTTGTTGTCCCAAAATATTCGAAAAAAAAAAAAATTATTTTTTCTTATCAAAATGTTAAGATTATTTTTCTGATTGTTTTTATCCTAAAATTTTTTTTTTGCGATCAGTACTTACCGAGATATGGAGGCATAAAGTTGGCAGAAAATGAGCCACATATGGCAACAGCGGTGAATGCCGCTCACTCAGTAAACTTTGTTTACTTCCATTCGTAGATTTCTTGTTTTTTCACTATTTTATTTTTTTACGTAACTTATGTGGCCTGTGAGACCAAAGCAAGGTGCAAAGTACATATATACACTCGTTGTTTGCAACACAATAACTGCACAAACATTATTACACATTATTACACAGCAGATCAAGCAAAGACATTACTCAGAGCCAACAATAACATAACTATCTTCAATTACAATGTTAGATCTTTGAGCAAACATTATGATGACCTCACAGCACTACTCCAATCCCTCCAGACCAATATGTCAATCATCACACTCACTGAGACCTGGCTGAAGCCTGATACTACAGATGTCTATGCCATCCCAGGTTACACAGCCATTCACAATTGTAGGACAGATCAGCGAGGGGGTGGAATAGCTATATATTACTCAGATCAACTTGAATGTATCAATAACTCTTGCATAAGGGATGAGCATGGAGAATATATTATAGCTAAATTTAAATCAAAAGACCTGCAAAAACCCCTCACAATGATCAACATCTACAGATTACCACAGTCAAACATTCACCATTTTAGTGAAAAACTAGGTAACCTGATAACTGATGCACACATGAACAAAGACCATTTGCTGCTCACAGGAGACTTCAATATAAATCTCCTGCATGATCAGGACCCACAAGTAACAGAATTCACAAACACTATGAGCAACTGCTTGTTACTACCAACAATATCAAAACCTACAAGAATCTCCGAGACTAGTACCTCATTACTAGACCACATCTGGACTAATACTATAGCCCCTCTAAAATCAGGCATCATCACAGACAACACTACAGACCACTATCCGACCTTTCTCATAACTAATCTTGGTAAATTGCCCCTAGATATTACAAAAGTTACCTTCAGACTACATAATGAGTCAGCTGTAAATAACTTTATAACAGCTATGATTAGCATTGACTGGCATAATGAGTTAGAAACATATACAGATACTAATGAATGCATCAAGAATTTCCTTAACAAAACCCACCACCTCTATAACAAACATTGCCCTAAAAAAACTAAACAGATCACAGCTAAGAGACTTAACAATCCCTGGCTAACACCCAGCATCCTTAAATCCATTAACAAAAGGCACCAATATGAAAAACAATACAGAAGGGGTCTAATAACCAGAGAACAATCCAAACGCTACTCATCAATCCTTACCAGCCTGATAAGGAGATCAAAAAAATTGTATTATGAGAACAGACTCCAGAACATAAAAGGTGATATGAAAAAGACCTGGAAGACCCTATCTGCAATTCTAGGAAATAATAAGATACAGTAGACCCTCATTTAGCACGACTTTATGTTGCGCGTTTTGGGTATTACGCGATTGAAGAATTGCGGCACATTTTTATCTAACACGACGTAAACCTTATATTACGCGATTCGCTGGAGGGAAAAATTTTGAGCCCGCGGTCGCCTGCAGTAGGTTAAACCATTGAGTCAGTGGGGTCCTACTAAGGGTGGCTATGAGCCACAACAAGTGTTTAATGCTGACGAGACAAGTGTTTTCTGGAAGAAAATGCCAACATGAACTTATATCAGTCAGCAAGAGAAAAGTGCACCAGGCTTCAAGACAGCAAAGGATCGCTTCACCTTGCTCCTTTGGGTAATGCATCAGGTGATTTCAAGTGTAAGCCCATGGTTATTTACCGCTGTAAGAATCCTCATGCTTTGAGGAAAAGGGAATTTGTTTTTCCTTCGCACAAACTAAGTTTATTCAGGTATACAGAGATAGTTACATTGATTATCATATATAGCAGCATATGTGTAGAGAACCTAGGATAACCCAAAGTGTTATCCTAGAGAACCTAGGATAACCCAAAGTGTTATCCTAGAGAACCTAGGATAACCCAAAGTGTTATCCTAGAGAACCTAGGATAACCCAAAGTGTTATCCTAGAGAACCTAGGATAACCCAAAGTGTTATCCTAGAGAACCTAGGATAACCCAAAGTGTTATCCTAGAGAACCTAGGATAACCCAAAGTGTTATCCTAGAGAACCTAGGATAACCCAAAGTGTTATCCTAGAGAACCTAGGATAACCCAGTGTTATCCTAGAGAACCTAGGATAACCCAAAGTTTGGGTTATCCTAGGTTCTCTACACATATGCTGCTATGTATGATAATCTTTGTAACTGTATCTGTGTATACCTGAATAAACTTATAGTTCTGAGGAAGAAAAAGCAACCATTCCCTCAAGCGGCCGGTGCTAATGTTGTGGAACAGCTGGGGAGACCACCCGCCTTCCCATGCTACCCCTCCCCCAACAACACCCTACCATCCCAGCATTCGTATTCCATACGCGTCAAGCCAGCTGTGTTTGTCAAGAATAAGAGTGAATTGTGTTTTGATCTTTAAATTACTATATCTTGTATCTGCCAAGCAATCATGTCACCCAGTAGGCATACAAGTGTTGCTCAAAGTGGCAAGAAAATGTTTAAGCATTTATTAAGTCTTTGAACTAACGAAGAAAAAGATATTAGACAAGACATAACCTGTGGCTGTAATGAAGTGTTACTTTGTACACACAAAAAGATGTAAACATAAGTTTGTGTGACTAACTTACTGAATGACTTGACTGACTGACTTACTGAATGACTTGACTGACTTACTGAATGACTTGTCTGACTGACTTACTGAATGACTTGACTGACTTACTGAATGACTTGACTGACTGACTTACTGAATGACTTGACTGACTGACTTACTGAATGACTTGACTGACTTACTGAATGACTTGACTGACTTACTGAATGACTTTATTAAAGTTAGAGACACTCAGTACAACCATCGACTTCAGTTCCAGAATCTCTACTATCCTCCTCAGCCCAGTAGGGCCACAGCATAACTCTCCACTCTCTTCACAATCATCCACAAACATTAGCACCCACAATTTAAGGTAAATACTATTATTTCTGTTACATTTGTAGTCTTAAGCAGTAAAAACAACATAATACATCACGATAATGAACTACAATTACATATTCTCTCTTATATTTGTAAGATCTGTTGGTCTAAAAAAAACTTGTTTGGCTTTTTGGGGACTCTCAGGAACGTAACCCTATTTTTCCCATAAGTTCTTTTAATTATCTAACACGATTTTAGCTAACACGACGTTTTCAGGAACGTAACTACCGTGCTAAATGAGGGCCTACTGTAGCGAAAAACAACACCCCTACTCTCACCTACTGAGACAGCAAACAGACTTAATGTTTTCTTCTCCACCATAGGAAAGAATCTAGCGAGTAAAATCCCAAGCTCAAACACCCGTCCAACAGACTACCTCACAAACACCTACCCTAATACGCTATTCCTAGCTCCTACCAACCCAATTGAAGTCTCGCTCATAATCAACACCCTTAAAAACAAGGCAGGAGACATAAACAGCTTACCAACTTTTATGTACAAAAAAGCTTCACAGGTACTGTCACCAATTATAGCAACACTATTCAATAAATCCATTGAAGCCTCTACCTTTCCATCAATTCTCAAAATAGCTAGGGTCACCCCGATCCACAAAGGAGGTGATCAAACAGACCTGAATAATTATAGACCAATTTCTAATTTACCATTGCTTTCTAAAATCTTCGAAAAATTAATTCATAGACAAATCTATTCCTACCTCGTCTCACACAATGTACTCAACCCCTGTCAATTTGGATTCAGGACAAACAAGAGCACAAACGATGCTATTACGCACATGTTGGAGTTAATATATACAGCACTTGAGAAAAAGAAGTCCCACTGGGAATCTTCATTGATCTACGCAAAGCTTTTGATACAGTCGACCATGATTTACTGCTCACAAAATTAGCACACTATGGTATAAGGGGCACCCACTCAACTACCTAAAGTCATACCTCACCAACAGAAGCCAATACGTGTACACAAATGGAGCGAACTCTTCCACACAACAAATTACAGTCGGAGTCCCTCAAGGAAGTGTCCTGGGGCCACTCCTATTCCTCATTTACATAAATGACCTACCAAATGCATCACAACTACTCAAACCCATTTTATTTGCAGATGACACAACATATGTCTTCTCTCACCCAAAACCAGTTATACTGGCCAACACTGTTAATGCCGAATTACAGAAAATATCAACATGGATGACGACTAACAAGCTTACTCTCAATACTGACAAGACCTACTTCATACAGTTTGGAAGCAAAGCCACAAATGTTCCACTTAACATAACACTCAATGGTACACCCATCACAAGACTCACAGAGGAAAATTCTAGAATCCACCTTGACAGTAGCCTTAAATTCCAAACACATATACAACAAATTTCCAAGAAAATCTCGAAGACAGTAGGCATATTATCAAAGATACGCTATTATGTACCTCAATCAGCTCTCCTTGCACTATATCATTCACTTATCTACCCGTATCTCACCTATGGAATCTGTGCATGGGGATTAACAACGTTAAATCACCTTAGACCACTCATAACACAACAAAAGGCCGCAGTCAGAATGATAAATTCCCACTCTAGACAGCATACTCCACCAATATTCAAAAGTCTCAAACTACTCACCGTAAAGAACATTCATACTTACTCTTGTGCCTACTACATATATAAAACTTTACAATCTAATATAAACCCTCTGCTCAAAACTCTCCTCACCAACTTTAATAGGACCCATGACCACAACACAAGACACAGATCACTTTTGATATACCCGTGTTCATATCAACCTATGTAAAAATTCTATGCACATAAAGGGCCCCAGAATCTGGAATTCATTACCAGTAAATATTAAGATAATCTTGTCTGAAAATCAATTTAAGACTCAACTCAAAAACCACCTACTCACCCAAAACTAAATGATCATACTATAAACTACTTTGAAAAATGCTCATTATTACTTTCCTATACGATAATCTCAATTTTTAATAACATGTTACTATTATGTTACCCCCTACTCATATTATAAGTTAATGTCAAAAATGCTCAATGTTATTTTCCTTAAGATAATCTCAATTCCATATTATCATTGAAGAATCTTAACACCTGTAACAATCTAATATCTAATATCATTATATAATAATTTAAACAGTAAAATTTCATCATATTGTAATTTTGAAAATAATTTTTAACTAGAATAAACTCAATAAATTTCTCTAATATTAAGTACATAGTTTTTAAGGACTAGAATAAGCTGCCCCTAATGCCATGGCATGTCAGTGGCTCTCCTTGCACTCAATTTACATTGTAACTACCGATACCTATGTAATCTGCAATCTGCAATGAAATAAAATTTGTTTGTTTTGTTTGTTTTTGTTTATTATCATTATATTGTTTACAAAACTTGTTTACACAAACCAACAATGCAAAAAATTCTTTATTACTATTGTTCTATAATATATATACAAATATACAGTCACTGGACATGTTCATAGAAGTTCTGCAGTTTGTGGAACTCTTTGAAACATGGTTCTATGCACAGTGGTGTTTTACATTCCTCACACATAAAACGAGTGTCTGCATTTTTGTGGGCGTTTTTTTGTATATGCACAGACAAAACACCTCTTGTGAGCAGTTTTCTTCAAAGTAGCAGCAGGCAGTTGTGTTAGGTAGTTATCCTAAGTTCATGGTCGTCTGGGTCATCATTCCTTCCTTCCTTCCTACATTCCTTCTTACCTTCCTTCCTACATTCCTTCCTTCCTTCTTACCTACCTTCCTTCCTACCTACCTACCTTCCTTCCTAACTTCCTTCCTACCTACCTTCCTTCCTTACTACCTTTCATCTAGTCCTTCCTTTCTTCCTTCTGGTTTCTATATATACACACAGTCACTGGACACGTGCCTAGAACGTCTATAAGCTTCTGGAAGCTTGTTGTTGTGTCTGGGTCATCATTCCGTCCTTCCTTCCTTCCTTCCTACATTCCTAATTACCTTCCTTCATTCCTTCCTTCTGGTTTCTATATATACGCATATATAATCACTGGACACTTCATAGAATTGGCCCGGTGGTCTGGAGGCTAGAGCTCTCGCTTCACACACGGAGGGCCCGGGTTCGATTCCCGGCGGGTGGAAACATTTCGGCGTGTTTCCTTACACCTGTTGTCATGTTCACCTAGCAGCAAATAGGTACAGTGGAACCCCGACTTACGATGTTATCATCTTACGTTATTTTCGATAACCGATATTTATAACGTAAGAAATTTGATTGTGACTTACGATGTTTGCTTCGTTTACCGACTTTCGTGCCGGACCTGTCCGCTGGCGCCCAGCTGACGCGCACTCCAGGGAGCGTCAGTGCTATTGTTTACAAGCGAGAGCGACCACCCACCCACACCCACGCATTCATACCAGTATATTGTCATTATTCCACTGTTTTTAGTGCTTGCAACTGCTAAATAAGCTACCATGGGTCCAAGGAGAGATCCTAGTGCTAAGCCTGTGGCAAAGAGGAACAGAAATATATGTACGATAGAAGTGAAGAAGGAGATAATAGAAAAATATGAAAGTGGAGTGCGTATCAGTGAGCTGGCCAGGCTGTATGGTAAACCCTATTCTACCATCGCTACCATTGTGGATAAGAAATATTCAAGTAAAATCAAGGAAGCTGTTGTTGCAAAAGGTGCATCTGTGATCACAAAACACAGACCACAAGTGCTGGAAAATGTGGAAAGGTTGTTGTTGGTGTGGATCAACGAGAAACAGTTAGCAGGAGATACTGTTTCGGAGGGAATAATATGTGAAAAAGCAAGGCAGTTGCATGATGATCTCCTTAAGAAAATGCCTGCAACGAGTGAAGTGAGCGAATTTAAAGCCAGCAGAGGCTGGTTTTACAAATTTAAGAATCGAAGTGGCATACATAGTGTTGTGAGGCATGGTGACGCAGCCAGTTCTGACAAAAGTGCGGCTGAAAAATATGTTCCTGAATTCCAGGAGTACCTAGAGGCTGAACAATTCCTCCCCAACAAGTGTTTAATTGTGATGAAAAAGGCCTGTTTTGGAAGAAAATGCCCAACAGGACCTACATTACTCAGGAGGAAAAGGCACAGCCAGGACATAAGCCTATGAAAGACAGGCTAACTTTGATGCTTTGTGCCAATGCCAGTGGTGATTGCAAAGTGAAGCCTTTACTGGTGTATCTTTTGAAAATCCCGAGTGTTTGGCAGATGCGGTGTCAGCAAGTCTAACTTGTGTGTGATGTGGAAGTCTAACAAAAGGCTTGGGTCACAAAGAACATTTTCTTAGATTGGTTCAATGAAGTGTTTGGCCCCAGTGTGAAGAAATATCTATTGGACAATAATTTGCCACTTAAGTGCCTCCTGATAATGGACAATGCTCCTTGTCATCCTCCAAACTTGGTAGAGAAAATTGTGGAGGAGTTTAAATTCATCAAAGTGAAGTTCTTGCCCCCTAATACCACTCCTCTCCTCCAGCCCATGGACCAGCAGGTCATTTCCAACTTTAAAAACTCTATACCAAAGCAATGTTTCAAAAGTGCTTTGATGTGACCACAGACATGAACATAACCCTAAGAGAATTTTGGAAAAACATTTCCATATGCTGCATTGTGTACACCTTATAGGTAAGGCTTGGGAGGGAGTGACTACCAGGACTTTGAACTCTGCCTGGAGAAAATTGTGGCCAGACTGTGTCCTAGAGAGGGATTTTGAAGGTTTTGGGGCTGAGCCTCAGAACCCTGAGCCTGAGCCTGAGCCTGTTTTGGAAGAAATTGTGGAATTGGGCAAGTCTTTGGGGTTAGAGGTGAGTGGTGAGGATGTGGAACAGTTGGTGGAGGAGCACAAGGAAGAGCTAACCACTGAAGATCTGCAAGAGCTTCAATAGCAACTGGAACAAGAGAGCAGAGGTCAGGACAATGGTTCAGAGGAGGAGGTGGAGGTGGAACAAAAATGGAAGAATGTGCCTTCTTCAAGGATTAGGGAGATCTGTGCCAAATGGAGTGATGTGCAAGCATTTATGGATGAATATCACCCTAACCATGCTGTTGCAGGCCGTGCTGGCAACCTGTACAATGACACAGTGGTGTGTCATTTCAGGGATGTGTTAAAGAATCGCCAGACACAGAGCTCCCTGGACAAATTTGTTGTTAGAAAGAGGTCTAGTGACTCTCAAGCTGGTCCTAGTGGCATTCAAAGAAAAAGGGAAGTAACCCCAGAAAAGAACTTACCACCTGCAGAGTTAATGGAAGGGATTCCCTTCCAAACACTAGCATACTACTCCACCTTCTCCCCTCCTCCCGTCCTCCACACATCAACAACTCTTCAATAAATGTAAGTGACATGTTATTGTACAATATTTGCATGTGTATTTATGTATTCTTTATTCAATTATTTATTATTTAATGTCCAAAAGTTCTAAAAAATATTTTATATAACTACTTTTGGAAGTCTTGGACGGATTAAATTTATTTCCATTATTTCTTATGGGGAAAATTGATTCGTTTAACGATTGTTTCGCCTTAAAATATGCCCTCTCTGACGGATTAATATCGTAAGTCGGGGTACCACTGTACCTGGGTTGTTAGTCGACTGGTGTGGGTCGCATCCTGGGGGACAAGATTAAGGACCCCAATGGAAATAAGACAGACAGTCCTCGATGACGTACTGACTTTCTTGGGTTATTCTGGGTGGCTAACCTTCCCGGGTTAAAAATCCGAAGAAATCTTATCTTATCTTATTGCTATTAGCTTCTGGAAGCTGGTTGTTGCTTCTGAGTCATCCTTCCTTCCTTCCTTTATTCCTTCTTACCTTCCTTCCTACCTTCCTTCCTGCCTTCCTTCCTGCCTTCCTTCCTGCCTACCTTCCTTCCTACCTTCCTTCCTTCCTACCTACCTACCTTCCTTCCTACCTACCTTCCTTCCTACATGCCTTCCTACATTCCTTCCTTCCTACATGCCTTCCTTCCTACATTCCTTCCTTCCTACATTCCTACCTACCTACCTTCCTTCCTTTCATCTCGTCCTTCTTTCCTTTCTTCCTTCTGGTTTCTATATTTTTTTTTTCAACAAGTCGGCCGTCTCCCACTGAGGCAGGGTGACCCAAAAAGAAAGAAAATCCCCAAAAAGAAAATACTTTCATCATCATTCAACACTTTCACCACACTCATACATAATCACTGTCTTTGCAGAGGCGCTCAGATATGACAGCTGAGAATAGTCCCTCCCAGCTGTCACTATGCCAGACCCCTCCTTTAACCCTTTGACTGTCGGAGGCCCCTTTCTGAAACTCATTCTATGTCGCAAAATTTTGGAAAAAAAAAATTATTTTTTCTTATGAAATGACAGAGAATCTTTTCCCGATAGTAATGATGCCAAAAGTACGAAATTTGATGGAAAACTTACGGAATTACGCTCTTGCAAAGTTAGCGATGTCAGCAATATATACGCATCAGCGATTTTGCAAACTTTGAGCCCTATTTTCGGCCAATTCCATTGTCACAGTCGACCAAACTCATAGCTATTTCTTTAGAACTCCATTTGTTCTATCGATTGAGTACAAGAAACCACAAATTTACCGATTTCAACTACCCAATAAAGTGTTCAGAAATTGGCAATTTCGCCAATTTCATGCAAAATAAAAAAGATGTCAATTTCAAAATAGGGTCCAGAATAAACAATGCAGACATTCCTGGCACTAAAATAAGATGTTATCTGTTCATTAGTAACGTCTTTAGGCCCCTCTTATATTACTCTTGCTTTCTATTTTGATTTTTTATTCACTCAAAAAATAGAAGATTTATTGTTATGCAGACTATTGCATTATTGTAAAAATGGTATAAATAATAGCTGTGCACTTGTGAAAGAATATTAGACTCACCAGTTGATGTGTATTGGACGCGTGGTGTGATTTGTTTACTCTTGAACACTGGCAAATATTGAACATTTCTGCTACTTTGAGCTCAATTTCAAGATCGTTTTCATTATGAAACTAATCAAAATCATCTCTATTCCAGTAATATGTTTTCCATTCTATCAAATTAGACCACGAAAAAGAGAATACAACCATAAATACTATACGAAAATACACCTCAAAGTCGGCGTTTTAATCCAAAAAAACGGTCAGTTTTTTTTTCCTCATTATGCACTGCGTGCTGCAGGATTTGTTTTATACCACACACACTGACCACACAGACCCATTCTCTCATATGTAGGCCTACCAGCTTTCTCCCATCTTATTTGAAGCCACTAGAATTTGAGTATATATACGTCCGAAACACTGGCTCGTAAGACATATATATACGACCGAAACAGTCAAAGGGTTAAAGAGCAGGCATTGTACTTCCCATTTCCAGGACTGAAGTCCAACTAAATCAATTAACTGGTTTCCCTGAATCCCTTCACAATCACACTCCTTTGATATACCTTTGAAGAGTTTCGAGAGTATCTACTCTCTGAGCCCGGCCATGGGCCAGGCTCGTCTGGTGCTTGCCTGGTCAACCAGGCTGTTGCTGCTGGAGGCCCGCTGCCCCACATATCCATCACAGCCTGGTTGATCTGGCACCTGGTGAAGATATTTGTCCAGTTTCCTCTTGAAGGCTTCTACACTGGTTCCAGTGATGTTTCGGATATCTTCTGGTAAGATGTTGAATAGTCTGGGACCCCGGATGTTAATACAG
>WNWK01052612.1:0-12129 GCA_009830355.1 Cherax destructor
GGGGTTGAAGGTTAGGTGTGAAAGTTGTTTCGTGGGGTTTATGTATGGGGTTGGGGAAGGGATGGTTTCTCGGGTTTCCCGGTCATCCACTCACCCTTTTCCCCAGGGGAAAGGGTAGGGGTTTTCTTTTTATGGATGAGTATGTGTGTGGTATGTTTGGTGACTTGGACGGGGGGTAAGGGAGGTTTTGGGTGGTTCTATTTTGTCCTTTTGGGTTTCAGGGTTTTTACCAAAGGGGTTTGCCTTACTTGGGGGCCAGGTGTGTGCCATAAGTGTTTATATATTGGTTTTTTCCTTATGGTCCTCTTTTCAAAGAGGTTAAAGTTTTTTTATACTATTATTCCCTTTTCATGGCTTGTTATCAGGCAATATTCTTCGTATTTTAATATGAGAAGATGTAATGCAGTTCTTTCTATGTATGTATAGACACTGGATGTGACTGATCCGATGACTTTATCACCGTGAGGTGTTAGTACCAGGCCACGGGTTTCCTTTTACTAAAGTTTATATGACTTGCAAGCAATGTGTGTGTGCCTAGGATCATTATTATTGTTGGGTCACATTATCACGGGTTTTAGTTGTAGGTTTAGGGTTTTCATTGTTTTTAAAACCCTTTGGGGTTTCTATGTTTTGTTTCAGTTAGGTATATTTTGTGTGTTTTTGTGTATACATGTTGGATAGGATCTAATATATGTTTTGTTGTACTATGTGTAAATTGCTTTGCAGATCTTATAGGATCCATAATCACTGTTTTTGTTTTGTTACTTTCATTTGGAATGCTTAGGATCTTTTATTTGTGAGACGGACTTTGTAAAAAAAAAAAAAAAAAAAAACTTTTACATTTTTGGTTACATAGTTTGTGTGGGTTAAGTTTGTTTTGGCATTGTGGGAGGTTAGGAGTTATGTAACGCTATTTTTGTATTATATGTTGCATTTATGTCTCAGTCTAATGTTGTATTGACAACGCTTTGTATGCATCATTAAGATTGGTATAAGGTTACCGTTTTACGGAGCTTTTAATGTTTGTTTGTAAGTTTAATGTTTTATTTTTGAAGTTTCGTTGTTATAGGGTAGTTAGGTTTTTTGGTGTTATTATGGCACATTCTTGTGTGGGGTTTTAGTGCTTACTGTTGTTTTGGTATATCTTTGTTATGACCTTACTTGTAGTAAGGTGACTACTTGGTGTAATAACAGCTATGACACACCTTAAGACATGTTCCCAGTAATAATACTTCCTGAGTTTGTTTTTCCAACTGTTGCCCCAACCCAGTCGTGGGTCCTTCAGGAAGGAGCTGAGGTACTGAGTGTGCCACTTACCATAATATTCAACACATCCCTTGAAACTGGGCAGCTACCTGAGGTATGGAAGAAGGCTAACGTAGTCCCCATCTTTAAAAAGGAGACAGAAAATAGGCACTAAACTATAGACCGGTGTCACTTACGTGTATAGTGTGCAAAGTCTTAGAGAAAATCATCAGGAAAAGAATGGTCGAGCATCTGGAGCAGAACAGGATAATCAACGACAGACAGCACGGATTCAGGGAAGGCAAATCCTGTGTAAGATAAGATAAGATAAGATTTCTTCGGATTTTAACCCCGGACGGTTAGCCACCCAGGATAACCCAAGAAAGTCAGTGCGTCATCGAGGACTGTCTGTCTTATTTCCATTGGGTCCTTAATCTTGTCCCCAGGATGCGACCACACCAGTCGACTAACAACCCAGGTACCTATTTACTGCTAGGTGAACATGACAACAGGTGTAGGAAACACGTCGAAATGTTTCCACCCGCGGGGAATCGAACCCGGGCCCTCCGTGTGTGAGCGAGCTCAAGCCACCAGACCACCGGGCCACCTAACAAACCTAATGGAGTTCTATGATAAAGTAACAGAGGTAAGGCAAGAGAGAAGGGTGGGTTGACTGCATTTTCCTGGACTGCAAGAAGGCCTTCGACACAGTTCCTCATATGAGATTAGTAAAGAAGTTGGAAGACCAAGTGTGTATAACAGGAAGGGCACTGGAATGGATTAGGAATACCTCACAGAGAGGCAACAACGGGTCATGGTGCGTGATGAGGTATCACAGTGGGCGCCGGTGACGAGCGGTGTACCGCAGGGGTTAGTCCTAGGACCAGTGCTATTCTTGGTATATGTGAATTACATGACGGACGGAATAGACTCAGAAGTGTCTATGTTCGCAGATGATGTGAAATTAATGAGGAGAATCACATCGGATGAAGACCAAGCAGGACTTCAAAGAGACCTGGACAAGCTTGACATCTGGTCTAGCAACTGGCTTCTCGAATTTAACCCCACCAAATGCTAAGTCATGAGGATCGGAGAAGGGCAAAGAAAACCGCTGACAGAGTACAGGCTAGGTGGACAAAGGCTACAAACCTCATCAAAGGAAAAAGACCTTGGGGTGAGTATAACGCCAAGCACGTCTCCGGAAACACATATCAACCAGTTAACCGCGGAAGGATATGGGCGACTGGCAAACCTAAGATTAGCGTTCAGTTCCGTTACCTTAACAAGGAATCGTTGAAGACACTGTACACCGTGTACGTCAGGCCCATGCTAGAGTATGCAGCAACAGTCTGGAACCCACACCTGGTCAAGCACGTCAGGAAATTGAGAAAGTGCAAAGGTTTGCGACAAGGCTTGTTCCACAGCTCAGATAAATGTCATATGAAGAAAGGTTGAGGAAATAGGACTAACAACACTGGAGGACAGAAGGGTTAGAGGAGACATGATAACGACATACAAAATACTGCAGGAATCGACAAGGTAGATAGTGACAGGATGTTCCAGTGAGGAACACAGAAACAAGGGGACACAACTGGAAGCTGAAGACTCAGATGAGTCAAAGGGATGTTAGGAAGCACTTCTTCAGCCACAGAGTAGTTAGGAAGTGGAATTGTCTAGCGAACGATATAGTGGAGGCGGGAACCATACATAGTTTTAAGACAAGGTATGATAAAGCTCATGGAGCAGGGAGAGCAGAGACCCAGTAGCGGACAGCGATCTAATATGAAATAATAAACACTATAAATAACATATAAACATGTCATATGCTCCAGCATGAATAAAAATGAGCCCTAATATAGCGCGGTCTCTATCAGCACTATGGGTATAAAATGATTCCCCTTCTAATAACGTGTTCTTTGGCCTGTAAGTAAGAAAAACGGTATTTTAGAGGCTAACTACACTAAAACATTAGTTTTACAAGGAAAACATTGAAACACAAGTGATTTTCTCGAAGAAAAATAAAATTTCCCGAGGCAGGTGGCCGGCGCCGCTCCAAGCGAATATCTCGGGAGTAAGTTATTGAGTTATTTTACTTTGTGGAGTTTTACTGTTTGATTAAATGAAATAATATTCACAGGAATGGTAAAAATATGATTGTTCTTTTTTAAGAACGCACTTTTGGAAATATTCTAAATATTTTGGGATTTATTTGGGAGTAAAGGGCAGATTTTTTTTCAACATTCAAACAGTTACATGCTTTATTTTTTTGTGGAATAAAGATAAGATGTTTACAGGAAAGTGCGTTCTCAAAAAATCGTATTAGCATTGTTCTTTCGGTACCAAGTCCCAAAACAACCTTATGTAGTGACATATAGGCTCCGGATCCTGCCAAACATCCTGACGTGAAATTTTCAGTAAATACTGTATTTTTTTTTTTTTTCAGTTGTTGTTTGGACTATCCTATTGAATATTTTTTTTAAAACATACTGAGTGAACACTTCTATGTGTAAAAAAAAAAATGAAAGAAATTCGACGAACAGAAAAAAAAAAAAATTGACAGGTCATACTGCCCCTTAAAGCCTACTGTGCATTCTCTAGTGGAATGTTTCCCAGCACACTTATCACACCAAGAATGTAGTATTCCACAGGCTACTGCCACATGGCCATAGTGTTGGCATACAAAAAACTAACAAACCTACAGAGGCAATGAGTCATTTTGTTAACTGTTGTGTTACTAGAGGTTACTAATATATCATTTATTATACGAAATCATTGTAAAAGTTGTAAATTACGTGATTATGTTCTAATGAAAACGAAATAGTAAATAGGAACATAGAATACGAATATAAAAGCGGGTTACTATTATAATTGTAATATATTTTTTATATGTCATTGCTTAACAGTAAAATTTTTAAGTGTTTTTCAAATTCTTTTTAAGAATTTTAAATAAACATTACTTACAAAAATTTCTTTAAAAGTTGTTTAAAACAATTAAAAGTTAAAAAAAAATTGCATAAAAACTTGCAAGTATTATTATCTCCTTTATTATATCATATATATAAATCTGATTATTGAGTTTCTATCTAATTTAATGGATAAATGAAATAGTTTTTTGAAGCCCTTGTTATTATAACAATGGGTTGTAGATATGTTAACGAACATTTGTTACATCAAGACACTAAATGCCCACACTGATATAAAAACAAATGAGTGTTGAATAAAATATAGTTTTGTTTAAAAATACAGTACCGCAAAATTAAATTAATATTTTAGAGGATCATGAAACTCAAATTTAGATAAATCAAGTTGGAGAATCTCAATATACAAAATACGAACATAGTGCAAACTTTCCTAAACCAGAAAATTTAATTGATAATACAGATTCACCTGAATCTCCCAAAAATCAAACTCTTATGCATCTGTAATTGACTCAACTATATACAGAACTTCTTAAATTTATAATGATGTGTTATTTGGCGTTGTGGCGACGGGTATGTAATGATAAGGCTTTGGAGGCTCTTACTTTATTTGTATAAAGGTGCGAGTTCACAGGCTGCGTGTCTGTGGCCATGGCCCAGGGCCATGCGCCTTGCGAGAGGGAGATGAGTTAGGCTTGTTGACTCACTGTTAACATGTTAAGCAAGAGAGGAACATTCTAATAATAGTAATAATAATATATCTTTATTTACTACAAGTATATGTGCAAGTCATACAGACCTAAATCTATACAAAATCTATACAAAAAAACAATGTACATAAAAGGGCCTAAAATCTGGAACTCCCTGCCTGAAAACTAGAACTGCAGACACAACCTCCATTTTCAAAAACACCATTAAAAACATCTTATCTCACTTAGCACCCAACCGGTAGCTAACCACATGAAAACTACTTTATCTTGCACATATCCACAGCAAAATACACTTATTGATATCTGTGATTCCCCCTTAATTTGCACATGACTGTAACCAAAATTCTAATACAACTATTGCTTCATAATTCTTAAGCTTGTCATAAGTTTGCCTAAGACACTCCAATTAAGAAACTGTATCATGCCTACACGGCACCATTCCCATTATGTAAACTAATTGTTAAATTGTTAAATTTTTAAACTACCTCAGTTTTGTAAACCTAGTTAATCACTACAATTACTTAAACTTAATACCAGTACAATTATTGTGTCACTATAGAGTAAGATCTATTATAAGACTGCCTGAAATACCTAGGCATACTATTGGCCTTCTTGTAATCATTATTTCATAAAATGTATAAACAACACTAAACATGTAAACCCCACTTTGTAATATTATCAGAAATAAAGTGGATTTGATTTGATTTGATTTAGCTGACATCAATGACATACAACAATATAGAAATCCGCTTGTTATGCCGAGCATTTAGGGGAAATTAGGTCAGTTTTGTCCCAGGATGCGACTCACATCTGTTGGCTATCACCCAGGTACCCATTTTACTGATGGGTGAACAGGGACAGGGACAACAGGTGTCTTATGGAAACACGTTCCTAATGTTTTCTGCCATACTGGAGGAGATTCGAACCTAATGATGAACAAGCTGATGAGTGCAGTAATGTTAATAATTACACTAATGATGAATCTGATAGTTGTGCTTCCAATCACAGTGAACATAGTGAAGGTAATGGTGACCCTCGTCATAGTAAAAATGATGAGTGTAATATATTGGGAGATACTGAGTGTGAAGATGGCCAGGTTGTCGATAAGGGTCTATGTAACACTGGTGTTCATAATTTTAGTCATAATGATGAGGGAAGTGGTACCTGTGATGATAGTGATGAGTGTAATAAAAGTGGAGAGGTGAGTGCCAGGGATAGTGTCACCTGCCATACATTCACAGACAAAGAGTGCCATGCCCTCTGTAAACAAAGACTCCCACGAGGCCTCCATAATGGAAGTGCATTTAAGAGACTCATGGATGAGGATAATACTGATGATATTGATTATGTCTGTTTCCTATTTAGTAAGTTCTTTTATTATGCTGAGAAACAATACTATTTCTGGACTTTTATAACGGAACCAAACCCGTATAAACTATCTATTTTAAATTGGAATATTGCGTCACTTAGGAAAAGATTTCCTGACCTTTATCATAAAGTAACTATTAATTATAATACCTACAATTATCTTTATATACTTACATACAGTGGACCCACGGAAATCGAACACTCCCAACCCTATCACATTGGCCACCCAGCTTTTGTCGGGTGCGGGTGTTCTGTTCCCTGGGCTGCCACCTAGCGGTGATCAACTATAACTTCATTTTCTGTAAACATGGTGACGGCGAGCAGACGCAGGCTCAACACAGTCTGTATAGATATGGTGACTGGGGCTTTGCAACCGGCTACTGCGGCTACAGTTCTGCCAAACATATTACGAGACGTCTATGGATTGGAAACTGCAGATTTATATGGCGTGGCGCTCAACGGCGTTAATAGAGTCTTTGTAAAACTCTTAACGACTGGGTGTCGAAGGATCGTCGACCGCCATCAAGACAGGAGTCCATACAGTACATTCTGGCCTACAAGTGCGACTGAAAGATGTGTCGCGTACTTACACGTGGATTAGGGTTGAGACTGTACCATTTGAATCTTGAATCGGACTCCGTGGACATCAGTGACGTATTTGGAGCTTACGGCATTGTGCATGCTGCCATGGCCGGGAAGTGGAGTGAGGGTCCGATGGTGGGCTTTTTGAGGGACATACTCCCTGAAGATGACATTACGCGGCTGATTCCGTCTTACGTCGTCCTGCCGGAATTTAGGACCCACTATACTATGTACATGGGACAGTGAAGGACTTGCAGGTTGTGTGGAGTCGTACGAGCATGTGGCTGCTGACTGCATGCGGAGGGCGGGACAACGGGTGGATGCTGGGTGCGAGACCTGGAGTAAGGATGCACAAGGTTGTGCAGGATCCGGTGGATGACCAAGAAGGTTGGACCTAGATTATGGTGAGATTGTTGAAGGATTGCAGGAGGTGTGTCCTACGTTGCCAAAGGCGTCTGTACAGAGACTGCTGCTGGTGAGTGAGCGCACCCTGGCAATGGAGATTCCCCTTTGGAGGAGGTATTACGGGAGATATTGGGCGATCCGTTGCCAGTACTTAGTGAGGAGGTATGTGAAGGTTTGGATGAGGCAGTGAGTGTGGTGGATGAGTTGGTGAGTAGCAGTGTTGAGCAGCAGTCTTTAGTCCGAAGCACGTCACGGTTGAGGTGCATCGGCAAGAGAGGCGTAAGAGGATGATAGCATGGAAGTGGTGCCTGGATCGAGGAAGCGGTCGGGCACAGTGACTGATAGTGAAGATGTATTAACCCCAGCACAGAGGACAGGTAAAAAGTCGATCGTGGAGGTGGCGAGAAAGGACTTGGGAGTTTTGCATGATAGAGAAAGGTCAAGGGTGGGAAGCAGATGTGTAAAACAGGAGGTAAGGGGAAGGCGGTCTCGAGCCTCCACCGTGACCTAAGGGCAAACCCTTACAATTGTTTTCAAGTGTCTAACATTAAATGTAAATGGTCTGCGGGAGGAGATTAAAAGGGCATGGGTAGAATGCACATTGAGGAGTATAGTGTGAATGTTGCTTTTTTCAAGAACATAATTTTCGGTGCGGAAGTGAGTTGCAATTGATGGGATATAAGATGAATGCTGGTTAATCAGGGAAATTAAAGGGCGGGGTGGCGGTAGCAGTCCCAGAATCTAGCCCTTTTAAATTATATGCTTGGGAAGAGTGTGGGGGGGGGGTCGGATAGTGAAGGTAGAGGGGGAGTGGGGTGGAGTGCAGGTATGTTTCTTGGGTGTATACATGCCAACAGAACATTCCAGGAAAGTGAAGGTGGAATTTGTAAGGGATGTAATGATCTATGCTTTTAGGGGCTTACCTGGGGTGTCGATAGTTGGTGGGGATTTTAATTGCGTGATTCGGGAGAGGGATGTTGAGCCAAGGGGAGGCAGGTGTGTGTTGGTTGAACTGAGGGATTTATTATGAAGTGCGGGGTTGGGAGATGTAGTTGGGGTAGGGGGTTCGGGGGAGCATACTTTTGTTAGGAGGGGTTATAGGGCTAGGTTAGATAGGATTTATGTTTCGGGGTCTGTTGTGGTGGGTAGGATTAGTTATTTGGATGTGGGTTTTTCTGACCACAGGGGAGTGTTGGCTGAGGTAGATTGGTCGGGAGTAGCTAAGTGGTATAGGGGATATTGGAAATTGAATGTTAGGTTGTTATCAGGTGAGGATAAAAGGGTTGAGTTTGCGTGTTGGTGGGGTAGGTTATGGGAACAAGGTCATCGGGCGGAAGATTTGGTGGGTTGGTGGGTGTCGGTGGGAAAACCGCACATACGTATGTTTTATCAAAGATTGGAAAATGAGGAGACGGAATAGCGATATAGGATGCAACAATATATAGAAGGCCTGTTACAGAGTTGTTATGTGAGAGGGGCTATGCGGTTCTGGGGAGATTAGGGTGAAGAATAGGTTGATAGAAATACAGAATGAGAGATTTTGGGGTGTAGGATGAGGCGGGTATAGATGATGTTTTGTGGGATAAACCCTCAAAATATGTGTTAGGTCAATGTAGAGTGCGTAGGGAGAGAAGGACAATGGAATATGTGGAAGTAGAGGAGTGCAGATGGTTATGAGCGGGAATGAATATTAGAGGTACAGAGGCGATTGGTGTGTACGTGGACAAGTGGTTTCAGAGGTACCTGAATAGTGTGGATGTGGAGTTGGAGGCTTGTAATATTCTTACAGAGGGGATAGTGGGAGGTTAGAGGAGGAGGATATGGAGGGTATGGGGGTAAGTGCGAAGAGGAGGTATGGGAGGTGGTGAGTGGGATTAGTAAAGGCAAAGCTCCTGGAATAGATGAGCTGGCAAATGAGTTTTATAGGAACACTGGGATAGTATGAGAGGTTGTGTGGTGGAAGTGATGAATCGGATGAAGAGGATAGGAGGATGGGAAAGGATGGGAATGGGTGTAATGGTATTGGTGAAAAAGGGAAAGGTAGGTAATATGTTGAGTAATTACAGACCATTGGTGCTCATGAGCACGAGACTATAAGATCTTTGCAAAAATATTGGGAAATAGATTGAAAAGGAGTGCTTGAGGTGATTGCGGGGGCAGGAGGATCCCAGGTAGAGGTGTGCTTAAGTTGCATGAGAGGATTAAGTGGTTTTAGATAGTAGGTCTTAGCTTTGGACTGGTAAGGGCGTATGACAGTGTGGAATGTGAAGTGTTGTTTGAGGTGATGAGGAGACAGGGTTTTGGGGAGGAGGTAGTGGATTGGGTTCGGTCATTATATGAGGTGCATGCGTTAGAATACAGGTGAATGGTAGGTTTGGGGGTGTGGTGGAGATGGATTGGGGTCTTCGACAGGGTTGTCCCCTGTGCAGATCTCTCTTTGCGTGTGTGCAAGATCCATTCTATAGATTAGTGGAAGGTGGGTACAGGGAGGAGGCGGTGGGATAGAGTACCGTGGTTATGTCGAGCGACACCATGGTGCTCTTAGGGAAAGTGGTTGGATTCGAGACGGATTAGGAGGTGTTTAAGGACTTTTTGCCAGCCGCGGGATGGCGTGAATGGTGCGAAATCGAAAATGTTGGAGTAGGATCCTGGGTGGGGGGTTGGGTCAGGGATAGCATCACTATCTGTGGAATTGTATACATGAGGATAGGAATCAGACGAGAGGTGAATTCAGGTCGAGTGGTGCAAAGGCGAGGTTGCGTATGTCTGCATGGAGGCCAAGTGATCTCACTTTGTGACATAGGGTGATTGCTGTCAACGCATTGGTCTCGTAGGATTCGGTATGTTGCTGGTGTGTTCCCACTGTGTGCAGGTGGACGTGAAAGAGTTGGAGCGTAGAGTATTCAAGTATATCTGGCGTATAGGAGGAATTGGTTGCGGAAGGATATTGTGCAGGAACAGGGTAGGGATGGGTGGTTTGGGTTTAATTTGGTTGGAGTGGAGACTGGTGTGTATGTATGTGAAACGGTCTTAGTGTGGAGAGGGTTTGGGAAAGGAGGAGGGTGGGGTGGGGTGCGTATTGCGGGAGGTGAATGAATGGTGGGGAAAGATTTAGATTACTGTAGAGATTTGTTGAGAATTTATTGGTAATTACGGAACCGCATAAATTAAGGTGAATGGGATGATGGGTCTTGGTGCGGAGGCTAAGGTTGTAGAGGTGCAGCGGTTTTCCTGGTATATGATTGGGTTCGGATATGGAGGGTTTCGAGACTCAGGTTATGTGCAAAAAATCTGGAACAGATGTACAGATTTTACATGGCGCTGTAGCATCCAGGGCAGTGTTATTCAGTATGGGATTGGTACAGGAGGGCAGGTGTGAGAGGTGGTATATTGGAAACTGTGTTTGCATGTGATATATTTCTGTGAAGCTTTGGGGCGATCTGCGGGAATGGATGGGGGGTGATGCATAACTTGGGGAGGGGATACAGTTGTTGAGGACCATACGTGGACTTGGGAGGGTTGGATGGCAGGGTTAGGAAAGGTCTTATGTATTGTTTGGTAGATTTCATGTGTGGGTCATGGAGATTGAGGGAGGTGGGAATAAAGGGGAAAGAATTAGGGCTTTGGCTGCGGAAATGTACCGTACGAAATGTAGAAACAGGCAGATGTATGGGAGGATTGGGATAAGGTTTTTAGTTCAGCTTATAGGAATTTACGGGTGGGAGAATTATTACGGGGTTTGTAAGAGTTTAAGGGGCTTGGTTCTGCGACTTGCTTGGGATGTATGGTTTGTAGCTTTGGTATGGTAGTGTTGTGGCTTTTGATTGACTGAAATTGGTAAGGTTGGGGAGGCAGTTTGGTGGGTGGGGATGGATGACCTTTATACTGGGAGGCAGGGGAGGCTGATGGGTTTGGGTGTGTATGTTGTGTGGTCAGTGGGGTGTAGATTTGGGTGGGTGTTACGTTATGAGTGCAGTGTGTTGATGTGGTGTATTATTAACTAAGTTTTTGTGTATGGTTTGAGGTACTGAAACCCGGTTGGTGGGTTCCATGGACTTCAGGTTGATTCAAGACAGGGTGATAGTAGAGGACGGTAACATGTTTGGTTACTGTCAGAGGGATTTGGTGTACTTTTTTATATATTTCCGTTTTACACGGTGATGGTATTTTCTGACTAATCATGTGAAGTGGAACTGTGTTAATAATGAAAGGACAGGTGGTTCCATGGTATCAAGTTCTGGTGTGAGTGGGTATACGTGGGGTGCATGTAATCTGTATGCGTGAGTATAATATATATTGTGCTTATGTGTGGGGTAAATATAGTAATTGTAGAAATGTACAATGATTGGTGCGACATTACTGTACTAGTGGATGTGGAGGAGTGCCCTGCAGCTCTTATTATATTGCGTGGACAGATATGTGGGAAAAATAGGTCAGGCGACTGTGGTGATTTATGTTTCTGTTTTCCTGTACATTCACCCTGATGTATTTGGGTCCCACGTAGTTTGTGGGATAATGATTCTGGTAAAAATGTAAAGGGCATATAATTGTATGCACATAGTGGTTGGGGGGATAGGGGTATTTTTGAGTTTCTGGAATCGATTATCTGTATCTTTTGTACAGGTGTTTTTTTTAATTATTTACTTTGTGAGGAGGAGGTGTTGATTCACCGGAGGAGGAGGAGAGTGGTGTTGATTCACCGGAGGAGGGGAGGAGGAGGGGTTGATTCACCGGAGGAGGAGGAGGAGGTGTTGATTCACCGGAGGAGGGGGGAGGGAGGTGTTGATTCACCTGGAATTCTCCCCCGCCCAGATCTTTACCAGAGGCGACAGCTCCGGCTCCCCGGCGTGAGAGTATCAGGCCTATCCCATGGAAGGATACCCTCATTGGGGCCAACTGGC
>WNWK01052613.1:0-12129 GCA_009830355.1 Cherax destructor
CCTAATCATACAACATCCTTGAGGATAAGATAATGATGATAAGACATACATATGACATGACATTTATACCTTAACGGAAAAAACACAAAACAAACAAATACTAATATAATTATCCTCTATAACGAATAACCATGAACATGATTTTGAAACACCTCCAGAGGCCAACACAATTTTTTTTTCCAAGACAAGACACTGGCATTACAATTTCGATACTCCAATCTATTTACTACCACTGTTCTAATAGATCCTGTCCTGTCCCGAACACACAGCGAGACAAGCCCCCGCCACCTTACCCCTAACTCGAAACCCCTCATCTGCATCATGAGTAGGAGAGTCACACTTTCATATCAAACTAATGAGAGGAAAACCCCAACCCCGACCCCACCCGCCCCTAGATCCTAACCCCCCCCCCCTCATGCGACTCATATACATACCTAATGAAGGATCTCTAGAATTAGCTAGAATGGTTATGCTTAGCGGTACCATATGCTGTACTTAATTATGGAGATAAATTAAGTTCTTTGGGGCTAAACTATAAAGTATTAGAGATACCTAATTTTACTCCTAATGTCATGCATATAGCAAAATAAAGCTGAATTCTAGCATTTCACTTACGTTGAAAAGGTTTGTCAAAAAGTTGACTTATTTTGGTTGTTAATATAACTTGCTTGCTGGTTTGTAGTCAGAAAAATATTTTAGGGTTGTGAGTATATATGAGAAATTAATTTGTTGGGGATAGGGGATAGTACTGTGAGGGAAAATTGAAATAGTGGGGAAATTAAGTTGAAAGTATAGGTGGAATTTAGTACCTTGTGTATTAGGGATATTTTATATTGGGTAGTTAATATTTACTTTTCCCGAAATAAGGATAGCTAAATTAGGGGGAAATTTTTTGTTACAAAAAAAATTGTAATCCTATTTTAGTAGTGAAATGTTAATCGGGTCTTAAGATATCTGGTTTTCTTTGAAAATAAATTATTTTTTTCTTTATGTTGGAAGTAAGTGGGTAAGGCACGGGGGTAGAGGGGTAAAGCTCTTTATACAAAAGATTTTAATTATAGGGACAGATAGAAAGGTGGTACTGAACTAGGCTTAGAAGTACCTGTGTTTTCAAGGGGTTATACTTGAGGTATATGTTGAAAATATTTATGTTTGTTTTTTAGGGGAGTAGGAGAAAGCTGGTTTGAAGTTGAATTTAATAGTTTAAAATGAGTATATTAGTATATATATATATATATATATATATATATATATATATATATATATATATTATTGTTTATAATTTTATTAGGGAGTTTAGTAAATTTAATAAGGGGAGTGACGAAATGAAGGAATTCGAAAAAAGTTTGTTTCTGCCTGTTTATCAAAAACATGTCTGTATGGAAGGTATATAGAGTCTGGCCTGCCCACTGAGGGTTTAAAGGCCGCGGTATTATGACCGTGCGAAGGTAGCATAATCATTAGTCTTTTAATTGGAGGCTGGTATGAATGGTCAGACGAGAAATAAGCTGTCTTAAATTTTGAAAATTGAACTTAACTTTTAAGTGAGAAGGCTTAAATGGGCTAGAGGGACAATAAGACCCTATAAAGTTTGACACTAAATTAATTAAAAGTGATTTAGGTCTATAAAGTTTTACTATTAGAAAAGTGTTTAGTTGGGGCGACTAGGATATAAGTTATTTAACTGTTGTCTTCGTTTGAATAAAAAATATTTGAGTTTATGATCCTTTTTTAGGATTTTTAGAGTAAATTACTTTAGGGATAACAGCGTAATTTTTTTTTTTGAGAGTTCTTATCGATAAAAGAGTTTGCGACCTCGATGTTGAAATAAAATGTTTTTGTAATGTAGCAGTTACAAAAGAGGGTCTGTTCGACCTTTAAATTTTTACATGATTTGAGTTCAGACAGGCGTGAGCCAGGTTGGTTTCTATCTTCTAGGGAGATTAGAGAGACCAACCCCCTTATTCAGCACCCCCACCACCCCTCAATAAGATAGCCATCGTTAATTGGCGATACCCCTCTGGAAAAGCCTGTTCCCATGCCCGACCATACAAATCTCAATTCCATCATACTGTTCTATAGAACGTAGCTGCTAACGCCCTAACACATACTTCTCCCCTGATCTCCCTCATGCTCCATGACACAGAAATATAATCCAATGCCAAGTACATTACGGCCTTACGTACATCCTCTGCACAACCCCCAACGTCTAAACTAGTTCAGTTCAGACTCTCAGGTAAGGACCCACTAGGGGCGAGGGGAAGTGGGGACAGAAGAAGAATAGCCAGTGAGAGGAAGAGCTGAAGTAGAAGAGAAAGAGTCAGGACTAAACCCAACAGTCTAACTACTTCATTCTAAACTAAGAATCCTCAAACTTGACAAACCCCTCCCCCCTACCCTCCGTATAATTCTCCCTCACCCTCGCCATCTCCTCACAAAAAATAAACCGAATGATAAGCTGTCTCTATCCAGTTTCCCTTACCCTGGAAGGCAATTTCAACCTCTTGAACCAGTACCAAATACTTCTTCAATCATACATAGGGTATGTCTCCTCACCTTGCAGTGCTCTACTACAACTCCCTACCCTGTCTAACCTACCCACCCATACCTTCCCCGGATCCACTACAACAAGAAGGTGCAGCAAAAGCGTCTCGCAAACCATGAGTTCCCTACCCTGCCACCAACTCCAAACCTCCCTCATTACCTCATTCACCCTCCTCCCATGGGGCCCTCCCCTAGCTAAAAATTCCTGCCTCACATATAGCCCCATTAACAGCCTTTTCAAAGGAATTAATCCCATTCCCCATGAATAACCCTTGTCATTACAACCTCCTCCCTTAACCAATGTCTCCCGTAAACCCATACAAATGCATGACCCTCTGCCTCAACCTCAGTATATCACCCTCAATAAGCGGATATACTGCAGCCACAAACCATAATTTACTGAACACCAAAATGTTAACAACTGTGACCCTTTGCAAAAGGGTGACTTCCCCCGCCCTCATCCCATCATCCTGTTCAATGCCACCTTCACCACCAATGAAGAATTCATTTCTCTTGCCCTCCTCGGCTCCACACAGAAGAACACACCACAGATTTTTGTATTACCAACCGTTATCCATCCATAAGTCTGGCCCAATGTCCCCCTTATCCATGTACCCACCTCCAACAATTTCGACTTCAGTCTATTAACTTTCATACTCGTCGCAGCTCCAAATATCTCAATTATACGATGTACATTCCCCAATCCTTCCGAGCTCCCCACTAAAATCGTGGTGTCATCCACATATCCGACAATCGTCCCCTAACTCACCCGTCTCCCTAACACCCTCCTGCACCATCCCATAGAACGGATTTTGCAAACATGCAAAGAGAAGCTGTGACAAGGGACATCCCTGATGCAGCCCCTTCTCCATGCCTACCTCAGACCCCACCTTCCCATTCACCTGCACCCTAACTGAAACCCGAGAATATAGCATGCCCACACACTCCACGATTTCTTCACCAAACCCCTGTCATATCAAGATCTCCCGTAACATTCCCCTGTCTATGCTGTCAAATGCCATTTCCCAATCCAGCCCTATGACACCTACTCCCCCCTACCTTCCACAAAACCTCTGATTCTACGATGTTCCCCACTAAAACTATGCCCCGGAACCCTGTATTGCCCCTTATCTAAGAAGTCCAAAACTTTCTTCATATGATTTCCTAAGATGCATGCAAAATTTTTATAATCGGAACAGAGTAATGTGATTGCCCTATAATCCTTCAAAGTATGACTATCCTTCCCCTTTGGAACAAAGACCACAACTGCAGTATGCTGATCCTTACTCCATACAACATGATGTTTTCATACCATTGAATAGAGCCACCAAAACCCCTCGCAACATTTCCCAATGAGTCACGTAAAAATCCCCAGAGATTCCGTCAATCTCTGGTGCCTTTCCCAAATGTTGTCCCTGCACTGCCTGCCAAACTTCTTCTTCAGTAATGCTCCCCTTCATATAATCTCTTTGCTCATTCCCTAACCCTGCACGTATACCCTCCAACGCAATTGTTCATGCTCCCCAATCACATTCCCCCTCCCTCAAATTTCATTTAAACCATTTATCTGCATAACAACTCATAGCTTCCATCGTTCGTATTACCTGACCATGCATATACCCCTCCAAATCCTCATGCACAGTCAATGCCATGATTGCCATCCACTTTCTCCTCCTTTGAAATCTTTGCAAAATCATTGCTGAGGGCTTATCACTCCAAAGGACGTTCTCCACTCCCCCCCTGGTACCCCAGTTGCATTAAAAACCTCATTTTTGTAAATCCCCCAGTTGACCCTGTATGTCTGCAATATCACCCATGGGGTACCTCCCTCCCCCTTTATAACATTCGTGTAACTGACATTACAAATAACGCTGCTTATAATACTTCAACCTCGCCTCCTCCCTACCCAGCCTACTGTAAAAATCCTTAATAGCCACTTTCGATCTATCCGTCCACTACTGCACAATATTAACAATTCCTCTACTTCCCCCAACAACCTTTCTCACCAATCCGCAAAAACATCCCTATGATCAAGTCCCTGCAACAAATCTGTATTTAATTTCCAATAACCAGGAAATACGCGGACTGCCCTAACCCATCCCAAAGTTACCAAAACACCCCAATGATCAGAGAATCCCACTTCCATGCAAGTTACAATGCCGACCTGTATATCTGATGACACGTATACCCGATCCAGCCTCACCGCATAACATTTTCTGACAAAAGTATGCTCCACTTCCCATCCACCACCCCGAACTACATCCTCCACCCTTACCACCCCAATATATCCCGCAAAACCCCCAACATACACCCTGCTCCCCAAGGCTCAACGTCCCTCCCCTAATCACAGAATTCCAGTCACCGGCAATTATGGTAATCAAGGGAAGACCAGGTAAAGCATAACCCAGATCCCTCCTAACAAAATCCTCTTTCACCTGAGGTTATTACTCGCCGGCATATACACCCCGATGAAGCACACCGGAATGTCGCCCTACTCCCCATCCACCCTGACTATCCTTCCAACCCCCCTCTTCCCATGCCTTCAAAGTGAAGGGGCTGGTCTCATATACCCCAGCCGTCACCCCACCCTTTAAATGCTCAGAAATTCCAGTATATAACTTATACCCATTCAATACCAGGTCCCTACCACACCAGAAATTATGTTCCTGGAGTATACATACATCATTATTCATAAGTCTCAAAGTCACTTCTACCCATTACTTCTTGACCTCCGCCAGGAGGCCATTCACGTTCATATTTAAATACCTGAATTCTGAAGCGGGGCTTCCCTCTCTGCCTCACGGGACCCAATACTCCTGTCGTAGCAGTACCATTAGTCCCCCGACTCACCCTTCCACCCTTCACCACATTTGTCCCCCTCAATCCTTCCTTGGCACCTTTCACTATCTCCACCCAGGCATTTTTGCCATTCCTCTGGCCAGGAGTGATGATATCATCATCCCCTGTGCCACTAGACCTCTTACGGACACACTTATAAACTCCCTGTCCCAATCCCCAGATGCGTGATGCACCTCAACTTCCGCTACAACCTTCGATGGGTAATAAGACAAAGTGGACCTCTCAACACTGTCACCTACCAAACCCTTTACCTCAGGCCCCATGCCAACCTCTGGTTGCATCAGACCCTCTGACAATGGGATATCCAAGAGGCACTGCAAATCCCCCAGACTGGGGACCTGCAAATCCTCAACCAACTCCACCTCCTCTGCAGACTCCACCAATACACCTTGGGATGTATCCTCGTCCAAATCCTTCGATGCCTTTGGCAAACTCGAGACCTCCAAGTCAGCCTCCTCAACAGCCTCACTCCATTTATCTATCCTACACCACGGTCGTATGAAACACCTCCTCTGCTACAGGCGTCTCTATGTCCACCGCCACCATTGATCCAGTCTCCTCTTCTCGATGAGTCACATATATCTGCGTCCGAAAATCTTCCATGATAACATACGATGGTATTTGCCATCTGAGGGTCATCTTGAGGGAATAAGAACCCTTCGGCATGCCAGCATATATACCCATGGCTGCATGTATGGTTCTAAACTGGCCAAAAACCCTCCTGATGTCCACTGCGGTCACCTCAAAAGGAATGTTTCATAAGCGTATCCACAAATAGCATGTCGATACATCACGAAGTCGAACCTCCAAGCCTGCATTGACCACAAGACACTTCTCTTGATACTTGTCAACAACATTCTCGTATGTCCCAGTGGTCATAAATTTAACGAAGATCCGCGCAGCTCCATTTAAGGAAATCCCGTATATATCAGCAGTAGAAATCCCATAAACATCTCGTAGAATTAAGGGCAGGAGAACCTCTGCGTTGCTGGGATATATATCTCCTTTCAACAAGTCTACACAGACTGTGTTCAGTCTGCGCCGATAGCCGTCCACCATTGTGATGAAAACAAAGTTTTTCTGGTTCACCACTAAGGAACACACACTGCTCACCCACACACCACCAAGGTTGGGGAGCGACTATATCTCCAAATTAATCAACCCCATACCCTCCAATCCCACCCTCTTCATCACAACCTCCTTTTGCAACCAATGCCTACCATACCCCCATACATACCTTAATACCCTTCATATCAACTCCCCAACATCACCTTTCAGAATGGGGTAAATTCTTGCCACATGCCATATCTTACTATAAACCAACACATTCACCACAATCACACACTGCAACATAGTTAACCCCCCCGGCCTCGTCCCATTCATTCGTTGTATCGCCCTAGTCATTACACCTCCCCAGTAACATGTCTCGCTTCACCCAAATCATTCATAAAAATGATGTCACATATCTTTATTCTATCGGCAACTGACCACCCACACCTCAACCCCCCACCCACATCCCCACTTCCAATAGGTGAGACTTGGCCCTATTAATCCTCATACCTGTTGCTCTCTCAAAAATTACCACGATCGTCCCTACAGGCTCCAAACTCCTCTCCCTCCTCACCAGCACTCTTGTGTCATCCATGTAACCAATAATAACCCCCTTCCACTCCTGCCTTAACTAATCTATACAGTGGGTCCTGCAGACAAGCAAAAAGCATTTGCGACAGGGGACAACCCTGCCGCAACCCCTTCCCCATATACACTTCTCCATCCACCAACCCATTAACTTGTACTCTCACTCTTGCTTCCCTATATAATGTCTCAGCCCAGCCTACAATTTCTTCCCCAAAACTCTGCCTCCTCATAATCCTCCACAGCATTTCCCTATCTACACTAACATATGCTGCCTCCCAATCCAACGCAAGGACCCCCCTTCCCCTTCCTCAATAAATTTCCTAATCCTTTCATGCCCTCTCGCCATACACCTGCCAGGTATACCATAATGCCCTTCCTCTACCACCCCACCAACCACCCTCTTAATCCTATTCCCCAACACTTTTGCAAAAATCTTATAATCAGTGCACTTTAACGATAATCCTCTATAATTCTTTATTCTGTTTCTCTCCCCCCCTTGCCCACCAATACCACCACCCCAGTACGCTGAGTCAACCCCATCCTCCCATTCTCTTTCATACCATTGAGAACCCAAACCAAACACTCCTTTAGGGCACCCCAATGAATTACATAAAAGTCATTAGGGATCCCATCCATCCCTAGTACTTTTCGTTTACTCAGACCAATAACAGCTCCCCAAACCTCGTCCTCACTAATCACCCCCCATTTCCTCCATATCCTCATCCCCCAATCTCTGCACAATTCCCTCTTCCACAATATCACCCTCCTGTCCCCCACGTTCCCCACCCTCAAGTATATCTCAAACTACGACGTTAATATAAACTTATAGCCTCTGTCGACCTCATTACCTATCCTAACTCATACCCCTCAATGTCATCTTCCACCACCATCCTCGATACCATCATTCCCTCCCTCCGTTTCCTAAAATTTCTCAGCACACATAGAGCCTCCTCAAGCAAACCATGTAATCAAATTGCATCAAAACGCTCATTTTGCAATACATACAACCTATCCTTAAGTTCCTCCATCTCGACCTACCCTCACAACAAAGCCCCAGCTGTCCCTCCAAATACTTCTCCAGACCATACCTCCACTGCACTTCGTCCCATCCATTTACCCTATAAAATTTTTGATAGCCGGCTTAGCCACCCCATCCCACCATCCTACCACATGTTCCACCACTTTTCCTTGCCCCCACATACACTCCCACCACTCCTCAAAGCACGCCCTATCCTCCTCCCCATCCAATAGCCGCACATTTAATTTCCAATTATCCGTATACCACCGTACCATCCCCTCCCATGCCAGGTCAACCACAACCCCTCTGTGGTCAGAAAACCCCACATCCACACACCTCACCTCCCCTACATCCACAGCCCTAGGCACATAAATCCTATCAAGGCGAGCAGTGTAGCCCCGTCTAATAAAAGTGTGGTCCACCTTCAAATCACCCCCCACCACATCTACAACCCCAGCACTCCCCAAAACGTCCCTCAACACGCCCAATTCACATCCCACCCCTCTCGGCTCCACATCCTTTTTCCTAATAATACTGTTCCAATCACCCCCTATCACCACTACCTCAGCCATACCTCCCAAGAAAAATACCAACTGATCCCTAACAAAATCCTCCTTGATCCTCCTACTGCTCCCAGCCGGCAAATAAACCCCACAAAAGTCACCTTCACACCCCCCCATTCCCCATCGACCTTCACCACCCTCCCCTCCTCTTGGCCTCCAGTAGGAGGCTAAGAAAAAATATGAAGAGACCAAAAGAGCAATGGTGGACACACTACCTGACGGGGCCAGTAGGGCTCACATGGGAAGGGCGAAGTTACTAGTTAAGGGTGATTTCAATCACAAGAAACTGGGAAAACCTGGAGCCACACAGGGGATCTGAAACATGGAGAGCCAAAAAGATGGAGGTAGTACTGGAAACCTCATGCATCAACTTGTTAGGGACAATACCAGAGAGAGAGGAGAGGATGAACCAGAAAGACTGGACCTCGCATTCACCTTGTAGCTAGCAATCACTTAGTTCTGAGCTTTGAATACATAGAGTTACAAGTGGAAAGGAAGCAGGAGTAGGATGGGAGGAGCCAAACTACAAAAGGGAGGACTACACAGGCATGAGGAATTTCCTGCAAGAGGTTCGGTAGAAAAAAGAATTGGTGGGAAAAATCAGTAAACGAAATGGTGAACCATGTGACACAAAATGCATCCCCAATGGCAACAGAAATTCTGGGAAGAGTAGAGCGAGTCCTTGGTTCACCCAAATTAGTAGAGAGGCAAAGAGTACAGAAGACAAAGGACTCAGGAAATTAAAGAGATTAGTCGAAGAGCCAGAAAGGAATATGCACAGATATGGAGGGAGGCCCAGCAGCAATATGAAAATAACAGCATTGAAAGCCAATTCTGAGCCGATGCTGTTGTATAGCCACATCAGGAGGAAAACAACAATCAATGACCAGGTAATCTGGCTAGGGAAGGAAGGAAGGGAGTTCACAAGAAACGACCAACAAGTTTGTGAGGAGCTCAACATGAGATATAAAGAAGTATTTACGGTGGAGACAGGAAGGTCTCCACAAAGCCAGAATAGGGGGGCACATCAGTAAGGGATACACCAAAAAGTGCTGGACGAAATACACACATCCAAGGAGGTGGTGAAGACACTGCTATGTGAGCTAAATACCTAAAAGCCGGTGGGACCGGACAACATCTCTACATAGGTCCTTAGAGAGGGAGCAGAGATGCTGTGTGTGCCACTAACAACGATCTTTAACACATCCATTGAAACTGGGCAACTACATGAGGTGTGGAAGATGGCAAATGTAGTCCCCATTTTTGAGAAAGGTGATAGACATGAGACATTAAACTACAGATCAGTGTCATTGCAAGGACTGTGCACCATCCTGCATAAAAACCGTAGCCACACACTTGTCAAACACCTCAGGTAAATTGTCACACAATAACTCCAGGTAATTATACTGTTTTTTGGGAAGCACAATGAGTTCACCAACACTCTGAGCACTGAAACACCCCCAAACCATGAACGAGTCTGGGTGTTTGGTGGTCCCACAGGTGTAGCGTCGGTCTAGTGAGTCACTACCTCTGGGCTTGTACACATGTCCCCCATGGTGACGGTGAAGGTTGCTTTATCACTCCAAAGTACTTCAGACCAATGTTGAGGATCCAGTGAAGATATTTTTTTGCATAATCCAGCCTACATTTCTTCTGTGGCGTGGAGAGGATCGGTTTCTTAACCTGGCGGTGACTACTGTAGCCCAGTTCTGACACACGTCTGTTAAAAGTTCTTACAAACACCTTTGAGAGAAGATGTTTGTTCTTTTCTTTCAATTCTCTAGCAGTTATCTTAGGTGTACTTTCTAACTGCTTCTTTAACACAGTTAAAGTATAAAAAGATATCATCTTCGAGGGTCCAGGCCGAGGTTTGGCAGACGGTAATTTGACACCACCCCCCAGCCTTGAAACGCTGCACCAAGTTCCTCACTGAACGCTCACACACACACACCAACATTCTCATCTATTTCTTACATCTGGTGCCCAGCTTTGTGAAGCCCTATGATTTGAGCTATAGTTTCAGGTGTTGAAGACTTTCTTTTACCCATAATCAAACATGTATAGCCCAAAACGAAAGGGAACACTGGACAAAAGATGGGGTGGATGAGAGACAAAGGTGCAACACTTCTTCTCACCACGGCAGCCACGTGAGCACTTTGGGCATGCCGTAACGTCATGCATAATGCACTGACAAGAAAAGACCCCCCTTGTTTCTTAGGTCTTTGATTTTCGTCATGGCATTATGCCATGGCGCTTACCCGGCATAATGCCGTGACTAGCATTGTAGATACTTCAAAGGCAATGAGGCCGGATAACATCTCTCCATGGGTCGTGAGAGAGGGAGCAAAGGTGCTATGTGTACCATTAACAACAATCTTCAACACATCTAACGAAACAGGGCGACTACCTGAGGTAAGGAAGGCAGCAAATGTAGTCCAAATTTTTAAAAATAGAGACAGATACGAAGCATTAAACTACAGACCAGTGTCACTGACTTGTATAGTAAGCAAAGTCATGGAGAAGACTATCAGGAGAAGAGTGGTGAAGCACATAGAAAAGAATGAGCTTATGAACGACAACCAGCTTGGTTTCAGGGACAGGAAATCCTGTTTCACAAACCTACGGGAGTTTTATGACAGGGTGACAGCAGTTAAACAAGAGAGACAGGGGTGAGTCGATTGGATTTTCTTCGATTGTAAGAATGCGTTTGACACAGTTCCAAACAAGAGATTAGTGCAAAAGCTGGAGGACCACGCAGGGATAACTGGGAAGGCACTGCAATGGATCAGAGAATACCTGTCGGGAAGACATCAGCGAGTCATGGTACGTGACGAGGTGTCAGAGTGGGGGCCTGTGATGAGCGGGGTTCCACAGGGGTCAGTCCAAGAGCCAATGCTGTTTCTGGTATATGTGAACGACATGACGGAAGGAATAGACTCAAAAGTGTCCCTGTTTGCAGATGATGTGAAGTTGATGAGAAGAATTCAATCAGACAAGGGCCAGGCAGAACTGCAAAGGCATCTGGACATGATGCAGGCATGGTCCAGAAACTGGCTCCTGGAGTTTAACTCCACCACGTTACCCAATCATGAAGATTGGGAAAGGGAAAGAAGACCACAGACAGAGTACAGTCTAGTGGCCAAAGATTACAAACCTCACTCAAGAAAAAGGATCTTGGGGTGAGTATAACACCGGGAACATCTCCTGAGGTGCACATCAACCAAATAACTGCTGCATCATACGGGCGCTTAGCAAACATAAGAATAGCATTCCCACATCTTAATAAGAAATAGTTCAGGACCCTGTGCACCGTGTACATTAGGCCTATATTGGAGTATACAGCACCAGTTTGGAACCCACACCTATCCATGCTCGTAAGTAAATTAGAGAAAGTGCAAAAGTTTGCAACAAGAGTAGTCCTTTAACTGAAGGGTATGTCTTACTGCGGTGAATCGACAAGGTAGATAGTGACAGGATGTTCCAGAGAGGGAACACAGAAACAAGGGT
>WNWK01052614.1:0-12129 GCA_009830355.1 Cherax destructor
ATTTCTTTGGGATGAATATGCGCTTTCTGTCGACTCACAGAGCCTGCGACCTTGTCGTCGGCGCCCAGTCTATCTTCTTTCTTCACCTGGTCTGTGAGCGGTGGTGGAAATGTACAAGCATGGAGAGATATGTGGGTGATGGTGGAAGCGACACAGCTAATCCCC
The DNA here is from genome assembly GCA_009830355.1 of Cherax destructor. Taxonomy (NCBI): domain Eukaryota; kingdom Metazoa; phylum Arthropoda; class Malacostraca; order Decapoda; family Parastacidae; genus Cherax; species Cherax destructor. The sequence continues at coordinate 166 of WNWK01052614.1, forward strand.
TCTCCCTTACATTACTCACTCTTTTAAATCCATCTGGTTTATCAACCCACACTAAGCCACTAAGTAAAAGTTAGCTTTTACAGGCAGGAAGCACACTGGTATGGCAGGAACACTATAGAACGTTTACGTAGATGTGCTGGGGATCAGGACAGCTGTGCCTGCTGGCTACCTTAGTTTGTCCTGCCTGGCTTGTTTGTTGCTTTCAAGCCTGCTTGAATGTGCCAGTTAAACCCGTGTCAACCACTTGGAGATTATCTTGTAGCAGGCACGTATGCACACAGGAGACACATTCTTAAGAAGGGTGGGTGGGAAATCGTGGAAAGCTGGCAGAACTGACAGGGGCACTCAGGCACGTATGTGGGCAGGCAAAAACCGCCTCTAGACCATAGGTAAATAGAGGCGAGTGGCTGAGTTCTAAATAGAGGGAGGAGGCAGGCGAGGGGTAGTGTAGATAGGCCTTCTTGTGCCACTTCAAACCAACACTTTTCGTTTAACTAGGTAGATCACTAGTCACAGCTCACACATAAGAGTTCCAGCAACAATGCAGCTGCGATCCAACGATATGAGTTGCATGATGAGTTGTCAGTCGAGTGAAATAAGCAGTCCTGGGATACAAGGCCTAGGACCTCACTCACACACGTCCTCTCCCCTCAAACACTCAGCGATTTTTGTTTTGCCACCCCCATCCAGTAACCCTTGTGATTTTTTAAAATCCGGCCGATCTTTGCCTTGGGCCCCGTCCCCCTCACCTCCTCGAGGGTAGGCCATCTTAGGGGCTGACCTTCATAAGTCAGCTGAAGTAGGATGCTAGATACACATGAATTTGCTTTCTTTTCAGCATATTATCTGAGGCAGCATGCCCAATATAAGAGTCAGACTGTGGATCACTGGTGACCAGAAGCCCAAAAGGGAAATTTTAGACTGCATTCGTAGTAATGCCACTGTTGCACCGGTGGATATATTCAATACCCACTCTGGTGCAGTACTACTGCTCTCTTCGGAAGAGGAACTACTCCATCTACTAAAGAGAGACGTTCTAGACAAACTCACCAATGAGGGTATCACTCCCATTCCCCCAGACAACTTCCAGACACAGCGCTCTGTGTTTGTTGCACGCATCAACAGCATCATGCGTGAGTATATTGCTGAGGACCTCGTCGAGGAGATCAATAAAGATAACCCCGAGTTCAAGGTCCTTAAGGCATATAAATTTGCCAAGAACTCTGCCAACCAGCAATTGCTGAAACTCATCCTTGAGACACCTGAGGAAGCCAAGCTCGTCTCTGAATGCGGCTTGAAATGCTTTGGCATGAAATGCACGCCTGATCAAGTGAATATGGAAAGGTTTGTCTCCATCACCCAGTGCTTCAGGTGCCATCATTTCGGCTATAACACGACTAAATGCACCAGTGAGAAAGCCGTCTGCAGTATCTGCGCTGGAAAACATGTTTACAGGGAATGCCCCAACAGGATAAATCCCAAGTGCACTCTCTGTGGCGGGAATCACCATGCTGTCTCTCCCAGCTGCTCTATCAGGAAGTCTGCAGTCCAGAAAATCCTGGACAACAGGAAACCGGCATTGGCCAAAAGAACCACTGAACAGACACCTTCCACTGTGTCCCATGAATCCTTCCCCAACCTACCTAGCTCTGGAAATGCCCTTACTGCCACCTCTTCAATCAACAATGCCTGGAACCCCACCCCCTCCCATCCCCCCACCCAACTCCTGGCTCACCCCAAGCCCAAGGCCAACCCTTCTACCCTATTCATCCTGGTCCCATCCAAGGAGTAATGAAGAGCACTGCCTTCTTCATGATAGCAAAAGACTTGACAAAGGGCAATGACCAGCTCTGCTGCACCGTCCTCAATGAGTTGTTTGTAGCAAATGGTTCCTCAGCTATAATCATCCCTGACTTAGTGCGCTCACACATGAGTTCCTTTCCCCCAAACACTGGCCCCCAGCCAACCAACCCCTAGCAGGGGTTGGTTGGCTGCACCTCCAGCATAATCTGTTGCACAATCCACCGCCATTGAGGCTGACCTAACTGACCACCCAGGTTCAGAACCCACTGTAATTGAGGCTGAACCAACTGACCACCCAGGTTCCTATGCTACTCCAAGCGAGACAGCCGAAGGGCAACAAACCCATTTTGCCGATTTAGCCTTCCATTCAAACACCACAATGTCCCCAATCTCAAAGGAGGACAGGTCCGATAACCCAGCACACCTAGGAAATGTAGACTGATGAGTTTCCGGGGTCTGGGGATGAGTCTGATTCGTCATCTGATGTTACCATCACCAACAGCATGGGGAAAAGACTATTCTCACAGAAAACCACCCAGGACTACAACCTCCCTTCTTCTCATAACCCCCCTGGCAGTCGCTATCAACCTCAACGGAACTGCACCTCCAAACATCAATCCTCTGTATACAGCACCACATCTAAACACATAAAATAATGGGGATCACAATTCTGCAAATCAACATCCAACACTTCTTCAACTACCGCTACCTCCTTGAAATAGAGCTATGCAACCACAACCCAGGCATTATCCTCCTAAACGAAACAGCAGCCAGACCTGACCAACATATAAAACTCCCTGGTTACTCAACACTCGAGAAATCCAGAGGGCCCTACAGTGGAGTGGCCATCCTTGTGAAACGGGGATACGAACTCTGCAACATCCATGTTGACGAGGACAACATCCTAGCAATAGAACTGTTGACCTCATATGGGCGGCTTATAGTGGGAACAGGCTACTTTCCTCCAAGACAGCTGTACATAGAGTCTATCCCCTTACACAGGTTACTCAGTAGAAATGTCCCTGCAGTCCTGGGCAGGGGATTTCAGTGCCCACCACCCTGCTCTCTTCAACTGTGGCGCCGCCCGTCCACAGGGCGACCACAAAGGGAAACAACACTTCAATCTAATGGCAGCAAGAAACCTATCGTTCCAGGGCCCATTCTTTAAATCATACGTGGGGCCCCACACAGGCACACTCGACGTAGTACTCACCAACAGGGACTACGACCTTTTCCACTGCAAAGTCTTCCCTGGCGGTAACGTCAACTCAGACCACATCCCCGTCATTATTAAGCTCCAATCTACACCATTCCGCACACCCACCTGCCCCAAACCCAACCTAAAAACACTAGGCTTCGACCCTTTCATGGACTACCTAGCAAACGATTAATACTATTTCTCTTGAGAACCAACCCTCCACTGCAATAGATGAGGTGATCACCTCCCTCCATGTAAGAATCACTGAGGCCACAGAAGCATGCTGAAAACTAACTACTTCCAGGGTCTACCAACAGTACAAACCAACCAGGGATATAAAAGACAGCATGAATAATTACTAAGCTGAATGTAGTAGGCACTTCTACTCAGGACAGCCCACACGCGAGGTACTCCAAAGAATGAGAAGGGAACTAATAACCCTAATCACCCAACACAAAAGAGAATTATGGAAATTCCTTGTGCTTCAAGCTAACCAGTATAAGCACCATCCAGAACAATTCTGGAGTAAGATCCGTAGACTACTGGGGGCTAAACACTCACACACACAACACCTCACACACTCCTTTACAGACGTAGATGGTGAGGAAGTGACTACCTTGCTCGATGACCCTCAAGACCAAGCCAACTTGATGGGTGAGGTGCGGAAGAAAATTCTCTCACACAATGACAGCAGAAGATTTAACAATAACCACTACCTGTGGGTCAACCAATGGCGGGATGAAAACTGGGAAGACTTTCACCCAATACATGCATGCGGGGAGACCAAGATCAACAAAATGTGATCAGCCGCGAGGGAGCCTTCTCCAAATTCAACTTCAATAACAAAAACATAAGATGGGACCAAGTAAACCAAGTCCTAAATGATATACAATGGGAAGATAGCCTAAGCATCACGGATCCTAACATATGTCTAGAACAAATTAACTCTGTGGCACTTGAGGTTTGCTCAAGGCAAATTCCCTTAAGAAAAAAGAAGGAAAAGATGCAAACTAGAAAGAGAGAGGCGCTCCCTATACAGGCGAAGGCAAAGAATAACGGAGCAGCTACAAGAGGCCAATATATCTGAAATACGAAGGGAGACACTAGTCAGAGAAATAGCAAACATCGAATAAAAACTAAAGGAATCTTACAGGAATCAAGAAACGCAGGAAGAACTAAAAGCCATAAACGAAATTGAAAGAAACCCAAAGTATTTCTTTTCTTATGCAGTCAAAGTCGAGAACACCAACCAGTATTGGGACCCTACATAAACGAGATGGGTCCTACACAGATGACAGCAAGGAAATGAGTGAGTTACTTAAGTCCGAGTATGACTCAGTTTTTAGCGAGCCGCTAACCAGACTGAAAATCAAAGACCTAAATGATTTTTTTATGAGAGTGCCACAGAACTTGACAGACGCATGCCTATCTGACATCACCCTGACGCCAAATGACTTCGAAAAGATAATAAATGACATGCCCATGCACTCCGCTCCAGGCCTAGACTCATGAAACTCCGTGTTCATCAAGAACTGCAAGAAGCACCTATCACGTGCTTTTAACATCCTATGGAGAGGGAGCATGGACACTGGGGTCGTCCCGCAGTTACTAAAAACAACAGACATAGCCCCACTCCACAAAGGCGGCAGTAAAGCAATAGCAAAGAACTACAGACCAATAGTGCTAACGTCCCATATCATAAAAAGCTTTGAAAGGGTTCTAAGAAGCAAGATCGCCACTCATCTAGATACCATCAATTACACAACCCAGGGAACCACGGGTTTAGAGCAGGTCGCTCCTGTCTGTCCCAACTACTGGATCACTATGACCAGGTTCTAGATGCTCTAGAAGACAAACAGAATGCAGATGTTATATACACAGACTTTGCAAAAGCCTTTGACAAGTGTGATCATGGTGTAATAGCACACAAAATGCGTGATAAAGGAATAACAGGAAAAGTTGGTAGATGGATCTATAATTTCCTAACAAGTAGAACACAAAGAGTGGTAGTCAACAGAGTAAAGTCTGAGGCAGCTAATGTGAAAAGCTCTGTTCCACAAGGCACAGTACTCGCTCCCATCCTGTTCCTCATCCTCATATCGGACATAGACAGGGATATAAGCCACAGTGCCGTGTCTTCCTTTGCAGATGACACCCCAATCTGTATGACAGTGTCCACCGTTGAAGACACTGCAAGACTCCAAGCAGACATAAACCAAATCTTTAAATGGGCTGCAGAAAACAATATGAAGTTCAATGATGAGAAATTTCAATTAATCAGATACGGAAAACTTGAGGAAATTAAAATCTCATCGGAGTACAAAACAAATTCCAACCTCACAATAGAGCAAAAAACTAATATCAAAGACGTGGGAGTGATCATGTCAGAGAATCTCACCTTCAAGGACCATAACACCGTAGCAATCGCATCTGCTAGAAAAATGACAGGATGGATAATGAGAACCTTTAAAACCAGGGATGCAAAGCCCATGTTGACACTTTACAGATCGCTTGTTCTATCTAGGCTGGAATATTGCTGCACACTAACTGCACCTTTCAAGGTGGGTGAAATTGCTGACCTTGAAAATGTGCAGAGAACCTTCACGGCACGCATAACTGCGATAAACCACCTCAATTACTGGGAACGCTTGAAGTTTCTAAACCTGTACTCCCTAGAACGCAGGCGGGAGAGATACATTGTTATATACACGTGGAAAATTCTCGAGGGATTAGTACCAAACTTGCACACAAAAATCACTCCCTATGAAAGTAAAAGACTCGGCAGGCGATGTAACATTCCCCCAATGAAGAGCAGGGGTGCCACTAGCACGTTGAGGGACAAAACAATAAGTGTCAGGGGCCCAAGATTGTTGAACTGCCTCCCAGCATACATAAGGGGGATTACCAACAAACCCTTGGCTGTCTTCAAGCAGGCACTGGACAGGCACCTAAAGTCGGTACCTGACCAGCCAGACTGTGGTTCGTACGTTGGACTGGAATTCTCTCCAGGTAATATAATAAATCGATACATCTTCTCTCGAAAGCGAGCACCCTCTCACTAGGCCAATCACCCTCAGGAAAATGACCAAAGTCATTGGCCGAATGAGAAATAAGGCCCCTGGCCCTTCAGGCATAACCATAAAACAAAAGTACCTACCCCGTAATTGCAAGTTGTCCCGTTAAATTTCTTGAATGCCGTCCTTGCGTCGGGCTACTTCCCTGAAACATTCAAGACAGCAAAGATGATCTTCATTTCAAAACCCAACAAGGACACCCGTAAACCAGAAAACTAGAGACCTTTCTCCCTACTCGAAGTGGCTGGCAAAGTCTTCGGAAAAATCATCTCCAACAGACTGAACTGCTACATGGAATTCAATCACCTCTTCACCGAAAAGCAGTTTGGCTTCAGGTCCCACCGTGGAACTCAGCATGCTATCAACATCATCTTTGAATCGGTAGATAGCCTGAAGAAACAAGGAAACCTGGCCCTTATTGCAACTAGGGACGTTCACAAAGCCTTCGACCGCCTATGGCACGACAGTCTTATATTCAAACTTGCCGACCTACCAGACCACAATTGGACCTTTCTGAGGCTCATATTCAATTTCCTAACAGGCAGAAGAATCATCCCCAACTTTCATGGCAAAACTGCAGTACCATTCACCCCGACAGCTGGAGTACCACAAGGCTCATGCCTTAGCCCCATACTCTTCAATATATATATGTAAATGACCTCCCGCAACCTGAACACAATGATACCATCATCACCCAATTTGCAGACGATGTTATCCATGTAGTGTCATCCACCCCCATATCAGGTGCATCCAAAAAAAGGAGAGTAATAGAGAAAATGAATGAGGAATTACGAAGAACAGCTAACTGGGAGACAAAATGGAGAATCACAACTAACCCAGAAAAAGTTCTCATCAGCACCATCTGCTGCCTCCCATCTACTATAGAAGACAAAGGAGGTATCTCTAGAAGAGGTTCGCGTGTCACTATCAGAAATCCGAACAAGATCCTGGGGTACGAGATCGACAGATTGCTTCATTCCACTTCTCACATCACCAAAAAAGTGAACCTAGCTAAAGCCCGCCTCGGCCAACTATTCAGATTCAAAGAAGCCCCCTCCCACATCAAGATGCACCTCTATAAGATGATGATCAGACCTTTGCTTGAGTACCCCTGGGTACCCATATCACTAACAACTAAAACCAACATGCTGCAGCTTCAACGTGTCCAGAACAAAGCCTTCCGCTTTATCACTGGGACCAGATTCCGAGACAGAATCAGGATGGAAGACCTGCATACACAACAGGAAATCGCTGCAATTAATGTCAGAATAGACAAACTAAAGAAGAGACAACTATATGACATGCAGGAACTCTATGTACCTGATAGAGAAAGGAAAAACAACCAATAAACACTACCGACTACGTCAACAACACATTCCCCCACCGAACCCAAAGAATGACCCTACCACAAAGAGTCAGACGTTTCATTCACAAGGACAACTACCCAGGACCAAGAATCCTGAGTGACCTCCCCGAAGAATTGGAAGAGTGGATACCACCAGAGCCATTCTACGTCCAACAATGAAGATAAATGCTCCCCTATTATGGGTGACCTACCTTTACCAAGATACATCTTACAACTAACCTTGTAACACTCACTATCATCCTACTAAAGGACACCACCTAAGAAACTGCTTAGCCAACTCCGGGCTAGCTACCAAACACCATCGTAAGCCCAGCAACTACCACCTGTTGCAGCAGTCTTGCCTCCGACCTGCGCAAAAAAAAAAAAAAAAAGCAATTGCAAATAAGTATGCATTCTTCCAACTCAGTGGCATGCTGGGATACAGTGGCATGCTGGGATACAGTGGCATGCTGGGATACAGTGGCATGCTGGGATACAGTGGCATGCTGGGATACAGTGGCATGCTGGGATACAGTGGCATGCTGGGATACAGTGGCATGCTGGGATACAGTGGCATGCTGGGATACAGGCATGCTGGGATCAGTGGCATGCTGGGATACAGTGGCATGCTGGGATACAGTGGCATGCTGGGATACAGTGGCATGCTGGGATACAGTGGCATGCTGGGATACAGTGGCATGCTGGGATACAGTGGCATGCTGGGATACAGTGGCATGCTGGGATACAGTGGCATGCTGGGATACAGTGGCATGCTGGGATACAGTGGCATGCTGGGATACAGTGGCATGCTGGGATACAGTGGCATGCTGGGATACAGTGGCATGCTGGGATACAGCTGTATAACTGTGTACAACTGATTGGAAGGAGGCACACCTACCTCATAAAAATAACTCGCGAATAACTCTACATACAAGTCGATCACCATGCCCAGCCCTTCTAGGGCAGGGTAGGTGCCAAGGCTGGAGCTTGCTACCATCTGCAGCTCACAAGCCTGCCCTTCCTGTTAGGGAAGGTGGCAGACCAGAGAGGCCTAGCATCTATCTACCTCCATGCCTTGTGCTGTTGGGGAATGTGGCTAGGCCTGGGACCAGTTGGTCCCACCGATGAGGGGTATCCCCTCCCATGGGAAACATAGGTCTCTGACACTCCCACGCCAGGGAGCCGGAGCCGGGTCGCCATCTGGTAAAGACCCGGGCCGGTAGACTTCCCGGTGAATCAACACCTCCTTAACCTCTACATACACACACACAACCCGTACATATAAAAGTGCGGGTTGTGTGTGTATTGTTCCAGTCACGGTATTGTGCCTTTTTTGTTATTTACACACACTTATTATTGCGCAAAAGTAGTTAGGCCACTTACCTTTATAACCCCCACCTCCCCCTCCCCCCACCCAACCATTTTCCATGTTTCTATCCTTACCCATCATACCAAAACTCTGGTCAGAAACCTCGTAACCGAGAAAGGGAGCCAAGGCCGGGCCACCCTTCTTCAGTGGCCATCCTGCCTCAGTGGCCACCTTTCCTCAGTGCCCCCCTGCCTCAGTGGCCACCTTGCCTCAGTGCCCCCCTGCCTCAGTGGCCACCCTGCCTCAGTGGAATATTGCCAGTTTGTTGAAAGAAGAATAAATCATAAATCAACTTATAATTTATTATAATGTTTTTGTGATTGAATTCATGTCTGTATTCTGAACAAGTCATCACAAGTGTTACCAGGCCATTAATAAATACACTAAGTTAGTGTAACTTTCGTGCCTATCAAACTGTGGGGTCCAGTTCCTTCACCATTAAGTACTTCACTCTCTGAACTACTGTCTCCTGGATTGGTAGAGGAATGCATATCTCTTGACAGAATTAAGCTTTGAAGAGCTTTTAGAAACTGTCTAAGGGAGGCACTACAAGATCATCTTGTTATAGAATACTTTATTATAAGATACCGAGTGGAACTTAATAAGATATACGTGAAATTAATCTATAATTTAGAACAAAAACTCAACCTCTATTATTAGATAAATTTTATATTCTCCCCTAAGGGAGTGGACCAGACCCGGAGATAATGCAATACCGGGTCGATCCGCGGTAAAGGTGAAGCAAGCTACTAGCACTTCGCCATGATCTAAAAAATAGTTTAATATCGAAGATCCCGCATGGGAATCATATCAGATATTACGCTGATAAGAACAGATACTACACTTTGATCTTAGCTTAAAAGCCGAGAAGCGATAACTAAAGACACAAACAGGAAAACCTAACAACGTTTGTCAACGGAGTTCATGCTAGCCAGAGTTCAGTGTAAGAAAGGCATGCTCTTCTAACTGGGGAAACTACAGAAAATTTGGGATGCATATACATATGTACATTTTTTTTCTTATTTGATCTGAAGAATAATACAAGGAGGAGGAGGTGTTGATTCACCGGGAAATCTCCCGGCCCGGGTCTTTACCAGATGGCGACCCGGCTCCGGCTCCCTGGCGTGGGAGTAGCAGAGACCGATGTCTCCCATTGGAGGGGGTACCACTCAGCGGTGGGAGCCTGTCCTTCCCGTCAGCCTCCTTGGGGCGGGGAAGGTGGCAGACCAAAGGGGCCTAGCAACTATCTACCTACCTGCCTCGTGCTTGTGGGCGAATATGGCTAGGCCTTGGACCAGTTGGTCCCACCGCTGAGGGGTACCCCCTCCCATGGGAGACTTCGGTCTCTGCTACTCCCACGCCAGGGAGCCGGAGCCGGGTCGCCATCTGGTAAAGACCCGGTCCGGGAGATTTCCCGGTGAATCAACACCTCTTCCTCACCATCTGGAAAAGACCCGGGCCCGGAGAGTACCGGCGAATCAAGAACAACAACAATAAACACCCATCCCCTAACCTGACCTAAGGTAATGAAAATAACATACAAAATATTTAGATTAGATTTTGCCACCGAAGTAGCTAGTTTATTGTGCACCCCATATCCATCCTGTGGACGGTAGCGCAAGAGCATATGGATACACAAAAGGCATAGGCACTAGGCCCCAAAGGGGTTAACAATTGTACATTTGGGTTTATATCTACATTTCAATTATCTGTTACAAGCAAATTTAGGAAACTTGCTTAGTACAAATGGTATCTTATTTCATGAATAAGATATCTTGACATGTAACATAGTTATTATATTGTCTATCTCTATATTCCTCAATAAGTGCACAATTAAGCACATAGTGTTCAAGACAGTGACCATATGCCTGATCACATAATTTGCATTTAGTTTGATCATCATCTGTGTCTCCCAAACTGTCAGAAGTACCTGTAGCCAAGCCTAAGCCTGGCCACTACAACATCAGTCAGTCTGTTCACATTGCAAGTTGCTCCACAAACATGCCCATCTGTGCTCGCATTATCATGAGCACAGATAGGCACGTTCATGGAAATTAATTTGGATTTATATCTACAGTTCACTTATCTGTTACAAGCAAATTTAGGAAATTTGCTTAGAATAAGTGGTATCCTACCTTCACTAATAAGATATCTTGACATGTCACATAGGTTATTATACTGTCTATCTCTATATTCCTCAATAAGTGGACAATTCAGCACATAGTGTTCAAGACAGTGACCATATGCCTGATCACATATTTTGCATTTAGTTTGATCATCATCTGTGTATCTCCCAAACTGCCAGAAGTACTTGTAGCCAAGCCGAAGCCTGGCCACTACAACATCAGTCAGTCTGTTCACATTGCAAGTTGCTCCATAAACATACTTATCTACATTCATGTTATCATAGTGGGTTATAGATCTACTCAGGCTTCTAACTGCATTCCTATAGCTATCATTTTCATTATTTATTTCTCTCCTAATATTATTCCTAATGCTAGACACAGATATACCAAAGTTATATTCTACATTCTCCTTATGGGTGCTCTTCTTGGCTAACATATCAACTTTATCATGAAGGAGTAATCCAATGTGTGACGGAATCCATAGCAAATGTACTTTAATTCCTTTGTCCCATTCGTCGCTCAACCTTGGTGTCGAGCGGACGTGCGACTAGCCTGCCTCTACCGGCGCCTTGTGACATTGTTGTTTTCACAACATGGCGCAGTTGGGTCGTCGCCGAGTTAACACTGTGTGTATCCAGATGATTCGTGGGGCTGTGTCGGGCCAGAATGCTTCTGTTCTACTGACTACCATTGTACGCGACGTCTACGGATTGGAGAATGACGATTTGTGTGGTGTGGCTATAAATGGTGCATATAGATTCTTCATTAAGCTTCGCACTGCCGATGTGTATGAGAGGATTGTCGCCAGGTTTCAGGAAGTACCTGTGGATGTGAATTCGGCAGTAACGGTGTGTCTTCACGACGTATCCAGGTACTACGTTTGGGTCAAGGTCCGTAATTGTCCATTTGAGGCGCGGAGGCTGTTTGAGAACAGTTTTGGAGATATGGAACTGTTCTCGGCGACGGGGGGCAGGTGGTCGGAAGGATGTTTTAAAGGTTCTGGAGGAAGTTTTTCGTTAAAAATGCGTTCGCCATCCCATCCCCTTTCC
>WNWK01052615.1:0-12129 GCA_009830355.1 Cherax destructor
AAGGACCATAACACCGTAGCAATCGCATCTGCTAGAAAATGACAGGATGGATATTGAGAACCCTCAAATCAGGGATGCCAAGCCCATGTTGACACTTTACAGATCGCTTGTTCTATCTAGGCTGGAATATTGCTGTACACTAACTGCACCTTTCAAGGCGGGTGAAATTGCTGACCTTGAAAATGTGCAGAGAACCTTCACCGCACACATAAGTGCGATAAACCACCTCAACTACTGGGAACGCTTGAAGTTCCTAAACCTATACTCTCTAGAACGCAGGCGGGAGAGATACATTATATACACATGGAAAATTCTCGAGGGCTTAGTACCAAACTTGCACACAAAAATCACTCCCTACGAAAGCAAAAGACTCGGCAGGCGATGTAACATTCCCCAATGAAGAGCAGGGGTGCCACTAGCACGTTGAGGGACAACACAATAAGTGTCAGGGGCCCAAGATTGTTCAACTGCCTCCCAGCATACATCAGGGGGATTACCAACAAACCCCTGGCTGTCTTCAAGCAGGCACTGGACAGGCACCTAAAGTCGGTACCTGACCAGCCAGGCTGTGGTTCGTACGTTGGACTGCGTGCAGCCAGCAGTAACAGCCTGGTTGATCAGGCTCTGGTCCAACATGAGGCCTGGTCACAGACCGGGCTGCAGGGGCGTTGACCCCTGGAATTCGCTCCAGGTAAACTCCAGGAATTAAGGACAGATCCTGGACTTCACTTTACGAAACAGACAAAGTTTAGTTTTTTTTTAGTTTAATATCTTTATTATGCACCCCATACCCATCCTGTGGGCGGTAGTCACCCCATACCCATCCTGTGGGCGGTAGTCACCCCGTACCCATCCTGTGGGCGTTAGTCAAAAAGATTACAGAGGTAATATCAATAGGGTCCAGGGACTGGACCCCAAAGTTCTCTTCGATGAGCGTTGAGTCAAGGTTAACAAAGAGGTAATGAACTCACAAGTCGGTACACAAGGTAATAGAACTCACAAGCTACAAAGGTAATGAACTCACAAGCTACAAAGGAATGAACCAAGTACAAGAAGAACTCACAAGTTACAAAGGTAATGAACTCACAAGCTACAAAGGTAGAACTAAAGTAAAAGGTAATGAACTCAAGCCAAGGGAACTCACAAGTTACAAAGGTAACTTGCTGGCGTGCGGCCAGCAGTAACAGACTGGTTGATCAGGCTCTGGTCCAACAGGAGGCCTGGTCACAGACCGGGCCGCGGGGGCGTTGACCCCTGGAATTCTCCCCAGGTAGACAAGATGTTCCAGAGAGGGGACACAGAAACAAGGGGTCACAATTGGAAGTTGAAGACTCCTATGAGTCAAAGGGATGTTAGGAAGTATTTCTTCAGTCAGAGTTGTCAGGAAGTGGAATAGCCTAGAAAGTGACGTAGTGGAGGCAGGAACCATACATAGTTTTAAGATGAGGTTTGATAAAGCTCATGGAGCAGGGAGAGAGAGGACCTAGTAGCAAACAGTGAAGAGGCGGGGCCAGGAGCTATGACTCGACCCCTGCAACCACAAACAGGTGAGTACAAATAGGTGTGTACATACATATATACACACATATATACACACACATATATACATACATATATACATACATACACATATATACATACACACATATATACATACGCACATACAACACCCCCAGTTGTCAATCGACATGTGCATAGGACAAAATGGTAATTAATACACATACAACAAAGCAAATGCGATAGTAGTTATGAACAAGGTAGATTATAGTGGGAAATAAACGTTATTAGAAGACGGAACTTAGGTGCCTCTTAATGAGAGAGACTGTACTGTGAAGGTTGTTGCCAATCTTCTCAGGAAAAGTATAATAGAACAAGACAATAATAACAAGAAAAAAAAAACTATTTTAATAGATTGAAATGTAAATAATAAATACGTAAATATGATTATAATAATCCTATCTATATACACGTGTTGTTCTTGTTAACACAGAAGCAATGAATCCATCTTAGACTCCGTGGTGGTATTGTTGTTATTGTTGTTCTCGATGTTTTACACAAATCCATCAGTTTTCCAACATCCACAATGTCACAAATGATGTCAGGGACTCAGGTGACAGTTGTCCCCTGGTAAAGTACAGTTGCCTGAGGTTTCTAGTGTGAACTGAGGAACTACTGGTGTAGTGTAGAATTGGTGTTACTCTGTTTCTCACTTGGTGAGTACGCCCCCCCACTCAGCCTTGAATCCGATGATCTGAGCGGACACAGAGGACTGTGAAAGAAACCACAATAATTACTCACCACTCTAGCATTAATTTACATAGTAGGCATAAGGCCTTTAAAAGAAATGGCGAAACTGTAATAAATAACTCTACCAAAAACCAAGGCATGAGTGAGCTCCAAACAAATTAAAGAGTGAAGTTCTTGAACATAAAATAATGAAGATACGAGCAGCCGTGAAGTACTTACAGTGAGGTCGAGCGTGGTCAGTCAAGTGATCTCAACCTGTGGCCGGAGCCCAGCATTACACCTCTCACCGGGTGAAAAAGGGGTGGTATAGCAGCAGCTAGACACTCACCCCACCTTAACCAGCCAACTACCATTCAACCATCACTCTACATACCTTCACACTTTCATCACTCCTATCTATGGACTTTTCCCTCACAAGTACATAACATGAATGACAGCAGCTGAGCCCTCCATCATCCGAGAAAAGGATTACCACTACGGTCGACACTTGCTGCTCGTCCCGCAACTCATTCGATTTACCACCAACGCTACAACTATTAAGAAACATCAATCTTCCTTACCTCCGCCAGGACGCCGCCTCGACGCTCACTTCACACCGCCGTGATAGACTTAATCCGCTTTTAGTGTCAGATGTCTATTAGCATTTGTAGGAGAGATGGGTTTGCAGATTTATTCCACCTCCTCCTCCTTCCCTTCTTCCTTCTCCTCTTCCTTCCACGTCGTAGTGCTCTAGTTTGTATGCTAACAAGATAAATTGCTCTTACCATTATTTTTTAGCACTGCGGTCGTCTCCCACCGAGGCTGGGTCAATCGACGAAGAAATCTTTCACTTGAATTCATTTAGACACTGATCTTGTTAGAAGAGCATCGACATCACAGTTCAGATGACCCTCCACAACTGTAACATTCTCACTCATCCTTCAGAGTACAGGTACTTTACTTCCCACATCCACAACTGTAACATTCTCACTCATCCTTCAGAGTACAGGTACTTTACTTCCCACCTCCACAACTGTAACATTCTCACTCATCCTTCAGAGTACAGGTACTGTACTTCCCACCTCCACAACTGTAACATTCTCACTCATCCTACAGAGTACAGGTACTGTACTTCCCACCTCCACAACTGTAACATTCTCATCTCATCATCTTTTCAGAATACAGGTAACTGTCTTCCCACCTCCACAACTGTAACATTCTCACTCATCCTACAGAGTACAGGTACTGTACTTCCCACCTCCACAACTGTAACATTCTCACTCATCCTACAGAGTACAGGTACTGTACTTCCCACCTCCACAACTGTAACATTCTCACTCATCCTACAGAGTACAGGCACTGAACTTCCCACCTCCACAACTGTAACATTTTCACTCATCCTTCAGAGTACAGGTACTGTACTTCCCACCTCCACAACTGTAACATTTCACTCATCCTTCAGAGTACAGGTACTGCCACTCCACACTGAACATTCTCCCACCTCACAGTGCAGGCACTGAACTTCCCACCTCCGGAGTGGAATCACAGCCAATGGCCTCCACTCCAATACAACAGATACTAGTGCCAGGAAAAAAAAGACCCCCCCTCCATACCACCAATCCAACTACATTCATCTTTGCTAATATACAAGGTCTAAAGCCAGCAACAAACAAAAAGATACCTTACATTCGTGGACTGCTTACAGAGTCAAATGCTATGTTTGCGGCTTTCACAGAGACCCACATAAAAGATCACTTGGACAATGAAATATGGATCCCGGGCTACAACCTATACAGGTGTGACAGAGTGAACAGGCAAAGGGTTGCTATATCACAGAGTCACTTATATGTTCAGAACTACTAAATGCCTCAAATGATGTAGTTGAAGTATTAGCAATAAAGGTCGAGAATCAAAACCTGGTCATCGTGGTTGTCTACAAGCCCCCGGATGCAACGTCCCAACAATTCCAGGAACAGCTTCTGAAAATTGACCACTGTCTGGAAAATCTTCCAGCTCCTGCCCCAAACATCTTGCTACTGGGGGATTTCAACCTCAGGCACCTAAAATGGAGGAACATTGCAAACAATGTGGTAGCAGAGATAACACCAGGAGGCAGCTCAGATGAAAATTCACACATGCATGAACTTTTAAATCTCTGCACCAAGTTCACCTTAAACCAGCATATAGTAGAGCCCACAAGATTGGAGAATACACTGGACCTCATCTTCACCAACAATGATGATCTGATACGAAATGTCATCATATCAAAAACAATATACTCAGATCACAACATAATAGAGGTCCAGACATGCATGCGGGGAGCCCCAGATCAACAAAATGTGATCAGCAGCGAGGGAGCCTTTTCCAAATTCAACTTCAATAACAAAAACATAAGAAGAGACCAAGTAAACCAAGTCCTAAATGATATAAACTGGGAAGATTGCCTAAGCATCTCGGATCCTAACCTATGTCTAGACCAAATTAACTCTGTGGCACTAGAGGTTTGCTCAAGGCAAATTTCCTTAAGGAAAAGGAGAAGATGCAAACTAAAAAGAGAGAGGCGCTCCCTATACAGGCGAAGGTAAAGAATAACGGAGTGGCTACAGGAGGCCAATATATCTGAAATACGAAGGGAGACACTAGTCAGAGAAATAGCAAACATCGAATTAAAACTAAAGGAATCCTACAGGAATCAAGAAACGAGGGAAGAACTAAAAGCTATAAATGAAATTGAAGAAACCCAAAGTATTTCTTTTCTTATGCAAAATCAAAGTCGAGAATAACATCCAGTATTGGGCCCCTACTTAAACATGATGGGTCCTACACAGATGACAGCAAGGAAATGAGTGAGTTACTTAAGTCCCAGTATGACTCAGTTTTTAGCGAGCTGCTAACCAGACTGAAAATCGAAGACCTAAATGATTTTTTTATGAGAGTGCCACAGAACTTGACAGACGCATGCCTATCTGACATCACCACGACGCCAAATGACTTCGAAAAGGCAATAAATGACATGCCCATGCACTCCGCTCCAGGCCCAGACTCATGGAACTCCGTGTTCATCAAGAACTGCAAGAAGCCCCTATCACGTGTTTTTAACATCCTATGGAGAGGGAGCATGGACACTGGGGTCGTCCAGCAGTTACTAAAAACAACAGACATAGCCCCGCTCCACAAAGGCGGCAGTAAAGCAATGGCAAAGAACTACAGACCAATAGCGCTAACGTCCCATATCATAAAAATCTTTGAAAGGGTTCTAAGAAGCAAGATCGCCACTCATCTTGATACCCATCAATTGCACAACCCAGGGCAGCATGGGTTTAGAGCAGGTCGCTCCTGTCTGTCCCAACTACTGGACCACTACGACAAGGTCCTGGATGCTCTAGAAGACAAACAAAATGCAGATGTTATATACACAGACTTTGCAAAAGCCTTTGACAAGTGTGACCATCGTGTAATAGCACACAAAATGCGTGATAAAGGAATAACAGGAAAAGTTGGTAGATGGATCTATAATTTCCTAACAAGTAGAACACAAAGAGTAGTAGTCAACAGAGTAAAGTCTGAGGCAGCTACTGTGAAAAGCTCTGTTCCACAAGGCACAGTACTCGCTCCCATCCTGTTCCTCATCCTCATATCGGACATAGACAGTGATATAAGACACAGTGCTGTGTCTTCCTTTGCAGATGACACCCGAATCTGTATGACAGTGTCCACCGTTGAAGACACTGCAAGACTCCAAGCAGACATAAACCAAATTTTTAAATGTGCTGCAGAAAACAATATGAAGTTCAATGATGAGAAATTTCAATTACTCAGATACGGAAAAAGTGAAGAAATTAAAATCTCATCGGAGTACAAAACTAATTCAAACCACACAATAGAGCGAAAAACTAATGTCAAAGACCTGGGAGTGATCATGTCAGAGGATCTCACCTTCAAGGACCATAACACCGTATTAATTGCATCTGCAAGAAAAATGACAGGATGGATAATAAGAACCTTCAAAACCATGGATGCCAAGCCCATGTTGACACTTTACAGATCGCTTGTTCTATCTAGGCTGGAATATTGCTGCACACTAACTGCACTTTTCAAGGCAGGTGAAATTGCTGACCTTGAAAATGTGCAGAGAACCTTCACGGCACGCATAAGTGCGATAAACCACCTCAACTACTGGGAACGCTTGAAGTTCCTAAACCTGTACTCTCTAGAACGCAGGCGGGAGAGATACATTATTATATACACATGGAAAATTCTCGAGGGATTAGTACCAAAGTTGCACACAAAAATCACTCCCTACGAAAGCAAAAGACTCAGCAGGCGATGTAACATCCCCCACACATCCCTGACACAATAAGTGTCAGGGGCCCAAGATTGTTCAACAGCCTCCCAGCATACATCAGGGGGATTACCAACAAACCCCTGGGTGTCTTCAAGCAGGCACTGGACAGGCACCTAAAGTCGGTACCTGACCAGCCAGGCTGTGGTTCGTACGTTGGACTGCGTGCGGACAGCAGTAACAGCCTGGTTGATCAGACTCTGGTCCAACATGAGGCCTGGTCACAGACCGGGCCGCGGGGGCGTTGACCCCTGGAATTCTCTCCAGGTAAACTCCACAACTGTAACATTCTCACTCATCCTTCAGAGTACAGGCACTGTACTTCCCACCTCCAGTACTGTAACATTCTCACTCATCCTTCAGAGTACAGGCACTGTACTTCCCACCTCCAGTACTGTAACATTCTCACTCATCCTTCAGAGTACAGGCACTGTACTTCCCACCTCCAGTACTGTAACATTCTCACTCATCCTTCAGAGTACAGGCACTGTACTTCCCACCTCCAGTACTGTAACATTCTCACTCATCCTTCAGAGTACAGGTACTGTACTTCCCACCTCCAGTACTGTAACATTCTCACTCATCCTTCAGAGTACAGGTACTGTACTTCCCACCTCCAGTACTGTAACATTCTCACTCATCCTTCAGAGTACAGGCACTGTACTTCCCACCTCCAGTACTGTAACATCTCACTCATCCTTCAGAGTACAGGTACTGTACTTCCCACCTCCAGAACTGTAACATCTCACTCATCCTTCAGAGTACAGGACTGTACTTCCCACCTCCAGATACTGTAACATTCTCACTCATCCTTCAGAGTACAGACACTGTACTTCCCACCTCAGTACTGTAAAATTCTCACTCATCCTTCAGAGTACAGGCACTGTACTTCCCACCTCAAGTACTGTAAATTCTCACTCATCCTTCAGAGTACAGGCACTGTACTTCCCACCTCCAGTACTGTAACATTCTCACTCATCCTTCAGAGTACAGGCACTGTACTTCCACCTCCAGTACTGTAACATTCTCACTCATCCTTCAGAGTACAGGTACTGTACTTCCCACCTCCAGTACTGTAACATTCTCACTCATCCATTTAGAGTACAGGTACTGTACTTCCCACCTCCAGTACTGTAACATTCTCACTCATCCTTCAGAGTACAGGTACTGTACTTCCCACCTCCAGTACTGTAACATTCTCACTCATCCTTCAGAGTACAGGCACTGTACTTCCCACCTCCAGTACTGTAACATTCTCACTCATCCATCAGAGTACAGGCACTGTACTTCCCACCTCCAGTACTGTAACACTCACTCATCCTTCAGAGTACAGGTACTGTACTTCCCACCTCCAGTACTGTAACACTCCCACTCATCCTTCAGAGTACAGGTACTGTACTTCCCACCTCCAGTACTGTAACATTCTCACTCATCCTTCAGAGTACAGGTACTGTACTTCCCACCTCCAGGACTGTAACATTCTCACTCATCCTTCAGAGTACAGGTACTGTACTTCCCACCTCCAGTACTGTAACACTCCCACTCATCCTTCAGAGTACAGGTACTGTACTTCCCACCTCCAGTACTGTAACACTCCCACTCATCCTTCAGAGTACAGGTACTGTACTTCCCACCTCCAGTACTGTAACACTCACTCATCCTTCAGAGTACAGGTACTGTACTTCCCACCTCCAGTACTGTAACACTCTCACTCATCCTTCAGAGTACAGGTACTGTACTTCCCACCTCCAGTACTGTAACACTCCCACTCATCCTTCAGAGTACAGGTACTGTACTTCCCACCTCCAGGACTGTAACATTCTCACTCATCCTTCAGAGTACAGGTACTGTACTTCCCACCTCCAGGACTGTAACATTCTCACTCATCCTTCAGAGTACAGGTACTGTACTTCCCACCTCCAGTACAGTAACAATCCCACTCATCCTTCAGAGTACAGGTACTGTACTTCCCACCTCCAGTACTGTAACACTCCCACTCATCCTTCAGAGTACAGGTACTGTACTTCCCACCTCCAGTACTGTAACACTCACTCATCCTTCAGAGTACAGGTCTGTACTTCCACCTCCAGTACTGTAACACTCTCACTCATCCTTCAGAGTACAGGTACTGTACTTCCCACCTCCAGGACTGTAACATCCTCACTCATCCTTCAGAGTACAGGTACTGTACTTCCCACCTCCAGTACTGTAACATTCTCACTCATCCTTCAGAGTACAGGTACTGTACTTCCCACCTCCAGTACTGTAACACTCACTCATCCTTCAGAGTACAGGTACTGTACTTCCCACCTCCAGTACTGTAACACTCTCACTCATCCTTCAGAATACAGGTACTGTACTTCCCACCTCCAGTACTGTAACACTCCCACTCATCCTTCAGAGTACAGGTACTGTACTTCCCACCTCCAGTACTGTAACATTCTCACTCATCCTTCAGAGTACAGGTACTGTACTTCCCACCTCCAGGACTGTAACATCCTCACTCATCCTTCAGAGTACAGGTACTGTACTTCCCACCTCCAGTACTGTAACATTCTCACTCATCCTTCAGAGTCAGGTACTGTACTTCCCACCTCCAGTACTGTAACATTCTCACTCATCCTTCAGTGTAGGTACTGTACTCCATCTCCAGTACTTGTAAACTTCTCATCCTTCAGAGTACAGGCACTGTACTTCCCACCTCCAGTACTGTAACATTCTCACTCATTCATGAGGTTGCCATTCTCTTCTTGAGGTTGTCAGTGTCTTGCTGAGGTTGTCAGTGTCTTGCTGAGGTTGTCAGTGTCTTGCTGAGGTTGTCAGTGTCTTGCTGAGGTTGTCAGTGTCTTGCTGAGGTTGTCAGTGTCTTGCTGGGGTTGTCAGTGTCTTGCTGGGGTTGTCAGTGTCTTGCTGGGGTTGTCAGTGTCTTGCTGGGGTTGTCAGTGTCTTGCTGGGGTTGTCAGTGTCTTGCTGGGGTTGTCAGTGTCTTGCTGGGGTTGTCAGTGTCTTGCTGGGGTTGTCAGTGTCTTGCTGGGGTTGTCAGTGTCTTGCTGAGGTTGTCAGTGTCTTGCTGAGGTTGTCAGTGTCTTGCTGAGGTTGTCAGTGTCTTGCTGAGGTTGTCAGTGTCTTGCTGAGGTTGTCAGTGTCTTGTGAGGTTGTCAGTGTCTTGCTGAGGTTGTCAGTGTCTTGCTGAGGTTGTCAGTGTCTTGCTGAGGTTGTCAGTGTCTTGCTGAGGTTGTCAGTGTCTTGCTGAGGTTGTCAGTGTCTTGCTGAGGTTGTCAGTGTCTTGCTGAGGTTGTCAGTGTCTTGCTGAGGTTGTCAGTGTCTTGCTGAGGTTGTCAGTGTCTTGTGAGGTTGTCAGTGTCTTGCTGAGGTTGTCAGTGTCTTGCTGAGGTTGTCAGTGTCTTGTGAGGTTGTCAGTGTCTTGCTGGGGTTGTCAGTGTCTTGCTGAGGTTGTCAGTGTCTTGCTGAGGTTGTCAGTGTCTTGCTGAGGTTGTCAGTGTCTTGCTGAGGTTGTCAGTGTCTTGCTGAGGTTGTCAGTGTCTTGCTGAGGTTGTCAGTGTCTTGCTGAGGTTGTCAGTGTCTTGCTGAGGTTGTCAGTGTCTTGCTGAGGTTGTCAGTGTCTTGCTGGGAAAAATATACACATAAACAGTATAATGTGATCCTTTATTGACAACGTTTCGCCCACGCAGTGGGCTTTATCGAGTCACAAACAGATCTACCTGGATAACAGAAACATGAGATTGGACAAACATACGAGTGGGAGGGGCTGGGTTTGATTAAGTGTCGTGAGTAGGGAGTAAATTCCTAGGTAGTGGTGGTTTTGATAATGACCTGCCTTGTGGCGCCAGTAGGCCTTCTGCAGTGTTCCTCCATTCTTATGTTCTTATGAATATTTATGGATTTAGTCAGGTGGAGAATGCTGGGTCAGGTGGAGAATGCTGCATGTGACAGTCTTCAAAGTAGTGTGATAGTTAAAACCTTGGGTAACATGAAAAGAAATTGGACAAGTATAGGAACATAAGAAAGGAGAAACACTGCAACAGGCCTACTGGCCCATACTTGGCAAGTCCATGTCAAAACCAACCCACCAACACCAACAGTATATGGGTAGACCTTCTGCAGTGTTCCATTCTTAAGTTCTATGTGGGATAGCGATGAAGAAGTTTCTTGGCAATAGGTTCAGCTATGTTGTAGAAGCCGTTCCTCTTTAAGGGGGCTCCTTGACGAGGTAAAGAGGCTATCGGTCTGAGGAATTGGACCTTTTGGTCTTCTTCCTCAAACCGAACCTAATTACCCCCCAATCCCCCCTCCCTTTTCTTTTCCCATCCTCCCTTTTCCCTTTCCTCCTCCCCCTCCTCCTCATCCCTCCCTTATTTCCTTCGCATTTTTACCCTGGGAGCTTCTCTCCACAGGCATTCTATTTCCTAGGTAGTGGGAAGGGTACTGTGGTCCATTCCTATTCCGTTGAGGTTCTTGGCGGTGGTGTAGTTTGCCGTGGAATCTGGATCACCTGGGGATGTCCCAACTCCCCCGGTCTCCCGGGGTGGCCTTGGGATCTTTCGGCGACGGGTGTATCTCTGGAGGCCACCTTTGGATTCCGGGGTGGTGGCCAAAGGTGGATGCTTTGTGGCGGATATCCGGCCGCCCTCTTTGTCCGCCGAGGTGGCTCGGTGGATGTGAGGTTGCTATCCTGGATTGCTGGTTTACTGGCATGAAGGGTAGGGTATGGCACGGGTTCCATGCAGCATCTGCACTACTTGTGGTGTTGAGGTCCTCTTGGGCGCGGAGGGGGATTTACGCCCCTTTCATTCCTCCTAGGAGCTATTCCTCCACATTCCCCCCTTTTTTTATTCTTTTTTTTTATTTTTTATTTTCTTTTCTTTCTTTTTTTTCTTAAAAACAAAAAGAAAGAAGTAACCTAACCATGGATGCCCTAATCCGTGACTCTACCCCCGGGCCCCTTGATACCGCACCTAGTTCTGACCCTACCTTGTTAATGGATAACTCTTCGACAACCCTAATACCCCTGTACCTGAAGCAGGTGCCAGTTGTCACCTGCTTCAGTCCCAGGGACCCGACTGGCCCTTTCGATACATCTGACCTCGCTCTTCTCTGACCTTGATTCCGCTTCTCCTCGATGGTGCGGCAATTTTCGAATCGCTGTCCGTCTCACATCGGACCACCCCTGGTCCCACACCCAAACGACCAAGACCCACACATGACGATTCGACACTTTCTTCGTTCATCTCAGAAACGAAAGCTCGTCACGCACTCCCTTAAACTCTCTGTTTCAAACTACTCAATGGACAAAGTTTTACTCTGCGACCGACTTCTTCTAATACCTATCTTTCTAGACCATAGTATTGGTAAGGCTCTGCTACGCCATGTTGGTAAAGACATCTCATTTCACGCTCTCAAGAGCGGCACTGCATCATCACGGTCCAGAATGCTGGCCAAGCTCGCGATCTTTCTCTTCACAACCATAGATACTGCTCCTGTTACTATTGACAAGCACCATTCCCTCAATTCTTGTTGTGGTTCTGTCATTTTTCCCCACA
>WNWK01052616.1:0-12129 GCA_009830355.1 Cherax destructor
TGTCATTGGCACAGCAAAAGGCATTCCTTTCCTCTTCCTGTTCAACCATTGGTGAAGATTAGTAGCACAATTGTTGCAGCATATGTTCGAGCCCAGTTCTTATCCTGGTCACCAATCTTGCATCCGAAATATAGGTGATATGCGTTTCTAACCATAGCAGTTATACGGCACTTCTGTGATGCAAAGGTCACCTCACCACAAATGTAGCAGAAGTTGTCTGCAATATTCACACAAGTACGAGGCATCTGAAAGAAGAAAACAACAAACAATTAGAAGATAAACAGAAATTGTATTAATTAATTTATCATTATAATACAGATCATGACAGCTATACAGAAATATTTATATCATTCAGTAGGAAAATAAAATTAATATAATATGTCTCACATGCATATCAATAGCTTGCTCAGTGAATATTAATTATAAGTTTAAAAAGTATTTGGCTAAGAAAATCACTAACCTTTCACCTCAAAATATAAACTTGGAGAGCACAACCACCTTGTATGACTGCTGGAACAACCACCTTGTATGACTGCTGGAACAACCACCTTGTATGACTGCTGGAACAACCACCTTGTATGACTGCTGGAACAACCACCTTGTATGACTGCTGGAACAACCACCTGTATGACTGCTGGAACAACCACCTTGTATGACTGCTGGAACAATAATGAAGGTCAGTGAGACTGTGAGTGTGGTAAGAAACACACTGCCGCAAGCCTGTTGCAACCTGTTGTGACACGTAGGTCTATATTGAAAAGTAGAACTAAGAAACAATTTTAACCATGATATTCATTATCAGTGACCTAAAATAAGTTGGAAATTGCTACTCTGGTCTCAGAAGCATTTTGGTTGCTGACCAGTATTTTTCTCGTGTTTTTCGATTTCTTTAATTCAATTTTTCTTATTACACCTGTTGGGCCCATATTTATAAAAGATAGCATTATGCTATTTTAGACCTCGTCTAGCTCTGTCAGGAAACACTGCTGCAAACCCGACTTCTTCAGAGGACTTACTGAAGAACCACCGATGTAAAGTGCAATGACATGAGAATGAGATTGAAAATGGTTAAGAAAAAGTGTAGGTAATTGATCTTTTGCACACGGTAGTAGAGAACAGACACGTATCGTCGGATCTTCCCAAGGGGGGAGAAAAAAATGCAAGATGCTGGATGGACATACAGAGGGGGATAAATGAAGGAAAGCTAAGAGAGGGTGAATAAGGAGAGAAAAGAGACATATCAAAGAGGGGGCAGTGGCCAAACAGAGAACTTCTATTAATATCTATTACCATCCTAAATGTAGAAGGATCTTGAAGGAAATAAGAGTGGACAAAATAACTGAGACAATGGTCGTCATGCCGATCTCATAATGAAACATTCACCTCTGCATATAGGCTCTCAGTCGGAAGGAACAAAAAGCACCTAGAAATAAATGTAACTCTTGATGATAAAGGAAATAAAGTTTAGAATGAGTTATGGGAAAGACTCCTGAATATAGTTGGTCGCCATAGTCCAGTTTTGATAAGATTAGAGCAGAGTGAAGACGAAAAGGAGTTCGTTTATCAGCCCCTAAGAAAGTTGGGCGAGGAGAAAGACAATTATGCGTCTCTGTATACCACACCTGATGTTTATTTACCAGACGTTCTAACATCTTGCAAGCTGCAATGGGTCTATAGTGAGAGGCATCATAGCCCTAAATACCTGATGTACGAAAAGGCAGAACAATGGCCATTATCAATGGAAGAGGAAGGACCCTTTGAAAGCAAACAAGGTTAATGAAACGTAAGAGGCCTATGAGTGCCGTCAGATGTAAATGTTGAAGCATCCATAGGATCGGCAAGAGGAAAGTTTTGACTCAAGTTTGCAAAGTGTGAAAGGCATATTATAAGTTTCCACTATGCTAAAAGTGAAATCTAAAGGTATTCACCGTGAGAGAGTAGAGAGTTTGGGAGGCCTGTAACATGATATGTAGGCCTACATGCCTGCCAAACCTCCAATTCCAACAGCCTTAATTGCATGATTATTTTAACTGTAGATTCTTAATAGGGTCCTATTCAATCTCTTATAAATAGTTAAATTAAGTAAGAATCAGAACTTAGATTCAGTGTACTAGTATTAAGTTAACTTCTCTATAAGCCACCATAATTGACACAGTTGGCACTAACTGGAGCATACCTAGCCTCTCCCATGAGGGAACAGGCAGTCACCCAGAGACCTGTGTCATGAATGATGAGGTGAAGGACCTCACCTCCTAATGCTGGGTTTATCACAGAACAGTCCTAGAGAAGAGGGCGACTTCCCCTCACTTGTCACATCACTAGGCTTGGACTGTGAAGGACACGTCCTTTCAATTTTCACGCATATGTCACCATGCCGACAAAATGACTTATCTTGTCTCATTAACCCGGGTGTTAATTTGTAACTCTTAATACATTATTTCGTGAGATTCCTGAAATATTACCTGACCGATCACCCGCCACACATCAAGACAGTAAGTGCTTGTTATAAGTATTAGTAAATGCGCATTTATAGGTATGTGGAGTTGCATTATATGTACGAGAAAATATAAATTGCTGCATAAAAACAGGCATAAAAATAGATGGATCATTAACAGAATCTGTTTGGGTAGAGTTTCTAGAAGGTCAAGAAAAATTGATTCTAGGTGTAATATGCCGACCTCCAGGCTTGGATCACGATAGAGGGAGACTTCTTTGGGACGAAATTGTTAGGGCTTCTAGACACAATAACGTAGTGTTAGTAGGGGATTTTAACTTTAGTCAAATTGACTGGACTTCTTTGACCGGTAATCTGGAGTCCAGTGACTTTATGGAAGTAGTTCAGGACTGTTTTCCGAAGCAGTGTGTGACGGAGCCTACCAGAGGTAATAATTTGCTCGACCTAGTCTTGTCAAATAAAGAAACCCTTGTAAATAATCTGGAGATCACTGAAGAGCTTGGCGCAAGTGATCACAAATCCATTACTTTTAATATTACCTGGGAGTACGAGAATAGGGATAATACGGTAAAAGTTCCTGATTTTCGTTCTGCCGACTATACTGGACTTAGAGAACACCTGTCTAATCTCGACTGGGGTAATCTAGCTAACGATTACGATGGGATCTGCGTTTATGATTTTTTTCTTAATAATGTACAACGTGCACAGAGTATATTTATTCCCCAGAGAGAATTTAGGTCAAATAATAACGATCACAAATGGATTAACAGGAGGCTAAAACATCTATTAGGGGAGAAAAGAGGAATTTATAGGCGCATCAAAAGAGGAGATGTTAACCTTATTGACCAATATGTTCAGTTGAAAAGAGAAGTAAAAAAAGGGATTAGAATGGCTAAACGTGACTATGAGATTAAGGTTGCTAATGAATCAAAGACTAATCCAAAAGGGTTCTTTCAAGTGTATAGGACGAAGGTGAGGGAAAAGGTAGGACCTCTGAAAATTGGGAATGGACAGCTGACGGATAACGAACTGGAAATGTGTTCTCTATTTAATGACTATTTTTTGTCAGTCTTTACACAAGAAGACGTAAATGAGATTCCAGAAATTAACAATTATTTCAGTTCCTGAAGAATTCAAGTTAACTAATATTACTGTCACGAGGGACATGGTTATCAAACAGATAGATAAACTGAAGCAAAATAAGTCCCGGGACCCGACGAGTTGTTTTCCAGGGTACTTAAAGAATGCAAGATGGAACTTAGTCAGCCATTAACGAATGTGTTTAATACGTCCATCCTAACTGGTATTGTGCCAGAGATGTGGAAGATAGCTAATGTAGTTCCTATATTCAAATCAGGGATAAGTCAATTCCATCAAATTACCGTCCAATAAGCCTCACATCTATAGTAGGCAAATTATTAGAATCAATTATAGCTGATATTATTAGAAGTCACCTTGAAGAACATAATTTGATTAATGAATCTCAGCATGGGTTCACGAGAGGTCGTTCCTGCCTAACAAATTTACTGACGTTTTTCAATAAAACATTTGAGGCAGTAGACAGTGATAAAGAATATGATATAGTTTACTTGGATTTCAGTAAGGCCTTCGATAGAGTACCTCACAAGAGACTCTTAAGAAAGGTGGCAGCTCATGGTATAGGAGGTAAAGTTCTAGCATGGATAGAGGCATGGCTTACCAATAGAAAGCAGAGAGTTTCCATTAATGGGGTCAAATCTGAATGGGGATTAGTCACTAGTGGCGTTCCACAAGGATCAGTTTTAGGCCCATTGTTGTTCATAATTTACATAAATGACCTTGATGAAGGAATTGCAAGTGACATGAGTAAATTTGCTGATGATACAAAAATAGGCCGTATGATTCATTCTGAGGAGGACACCAGTGAACTCCAGGAGGATTTGGACAAATTAATGTCTTGGTCTGAAAAGTGGCAGATGAAGTTCAATGTGGACAAGTGTAAGGTACTAGTCCTTGGTAATGAAAATATCCTCGAATTTATAAACTAGGTGAAGTAGAGCTTGATCATACAGAATGTGAAAAGACTTGGGAGTCATGGTAAGCAGGAATCTAAAGCCAAGACAACAGTGCCTAAGTGTGCGCAATAAGGCTAACAGATTACTAGGATTTATTTCAAGAAGTATAAGCAACAGAAGTCCAAAAGTTATTTTACAGCTCTATACATCACTAGTGAGACCTCATTTGGATTATGCAGCTCAGTTTTGGTCTCCTTACTACAGGATGGATATAGATTCATTGGAGAACATACAAAGAAGAATGACTAAAATGATTTACAGTATAAGAAATCTCCCGTATGAAGATAGACTTAGAGCGTTGAATCTCCACTCTCTGGAGAGACGTAGAATGAGGGAGATATCATCGAGGTGTACAAGTGGATGATGGGCATAAACAAGGGAGATATTAGTAAAATACTGAGGATATCGAACCAAGTAAGAACCAGAAATAACGGATTTAAATTGGATAAATTTAGATTTAGAAAGGACATAGGCAAGTACTGGTTTTCGAACAGAGTTGTAGATGCGTGGAACAATCTTCCGAGTACTGTGATAGAGGCTAGGACCTTGGGTGGCTTTAAAAAGAGATTGGACAAATATATGAGTGGGAGGGGCTGGGTTTGATTGGTGTCGTGAGTACGGGAATAAATTCTTAGGTAGTGGTGGTTTTGATATGGACCTGCCTTGTATGGGCCAGTAGGCCTTCTGCAGTGTTCCTCCATTCTTATGTTCTTATGTTCTTATGTAATGAGTTACTACCCATGTGGAAGGTCTATCCACTGAAACGTCAGGATACCAGAAATGTGACTACAACCTGCCTTTGTCTAGAAAGAAGTAAGAAATCCTATGTTATCCAGGGATAGGAAGGCAGGTTCTTGAATTGGATTTAACTAACAACCTGATTGATTAATTAACTAATCAGTCACACCCCGAAAACCACCACAGGTAATTATTATTTAGTTATTGAGTGTTAATCACACAGAGAGATGCTCAACCGAAGTCTTTGTGCAGTGAATGTAGCATATTCTAAATTACTTTGCCAGTAGCAATCAGAAATAGCTAGCTAGCAAGATGCTAACTGATTATTTTTGTGTAATTCAATATAGTGGCTATTGAAATTCTGACAGCAATGACATCTGGGGAAAGACTGTCATAAGCAAAGATGGTAGGACCATCTCTCGCCCCTCCACACTACAACCCAAGACCCAAGACACCTTGTGACATCACCATGACAACACCTGACTGTCATGTACATAAACACACCCACACACTTCAGTCTTAAAATTAAAGTAGCGTTTGTTATGAGTACTTAAAGCGGGTAAAAAAATTTGGGGTCAGTACATATGTTTTGATGAGGGACATGGGTAGAATCATTGTCAAATAGACAACACCTGTCTAGAGGTCGGAGCAGATAGCGTGACTAATCGTGACTTAATCGTTCGCGCCACAGTGACCGACATTATTAGACAGTCAGCTGTCTCATAAAGCTATCAGCTACACATAGCTGTCAACAGTTATTTATCACCGTAGAATAGCGATAGTTCTAGCGATAGTTACCGTGGCTAAGTTAGATAACTACAGGCTGAGCCTGCCCATGAAGTAAGCTCTCGTTACCAGAGTCATCACTGCCTGTGAATCATTGATCTAATATAATACAGTTAATTATGTAGAATTAGAAGCTAATTTAAAATTACTGGAGACAAGACAACACGTGTATACAGTAGCTTATGAACAATTTGAGAAGTTGTTAATGAGCTCAAAAGATGGAACTGAACTAACGGAAGTCCAGGAGCGTTATGCTGAAGGGGAGGAATATGTCCTTTAGACGAGCAGCTGTTTTAAAAGAGCCCTTACGCAGAGAGAAGGCCCTGGCAAGTCGCCACAATGGAACCTACTTCCCAGGGGCAATAAACCCATACCCTTGACACCACAGATGTTACTACGATTGCCCCAGAAAAAAACTGCCCCCGTCTGATGGGCATGAATTTGAAGAGTTTCTAGCGAGTTTCCGGTCACTTATTGACACTCGGTCAGACATAGACGACCTGACGAAACTCAATTACTTGAGAACTCAACTCAGGGGTGAAGCTTTTGACCTTATCAAGGGACTTGATATTATTGGTCCTAATTGCCAGCATGATATTAAGGTTTTGGAGACCAATTATCATGAAAAAAATGCGATAACAGTCAAACAAGTCTACAGACTGGTTGATCTAACACCTATCGGGCTTAGTCCATACTCGTGGACTCTACCTGGACTCAGTGGACATTATGAGTTGCCGGGGAGGGATTCAGAAATTCTCTCTTTTGGGAAGTACAGTACACCCTATCCAAGTCCAATTGGCTGATCATGTTGATATTTAACGATGCCCATCAATGAGTATCACACGGTAGTTCCCATGACACTGAACATAAGAACATAAGAAAGGAGGAACACTGCAGCAGGCCTGTTGGCCCATACTAGGCAGGTCCTTCACAATCCGTCCCACTAACAGAATATTTGCTCAACCCAATTTTCAATGGTACCAAATAAATAAGCTTTGACAATTCTACCCACTCATGCGCGAGTCCCACTCAAATCCAACCCCTCTCACTCATGAATTTATCCAACCTAAATTTGAAACTACCCAAGGTCCTAGCTTCAATAACCCCACTAGGCAGACTGTTCCACTCATCAACTACCCTATTTCCAAGCCAATACTTTCCTATATCCTTTCTAAATCTAAACTTATCTAACTTGAATCCATTATTGCGGGTTCTCTCTTGGAGAGATATCTTCAAGACCTTATTTATATCCCCTTTGTTAATACCCATTTTCCACTTGTATACCTCGATCATGTCTCCCCTCATTCTACGTCTTACAAGTGAATGTAATTTTAGGGTCTTCAATCTTTCTTCGTAAGGAAGATTTCTAATGCTATGTATTAATTTAGTCATTCTACGCTGAATGTTTTCTAACGAATTTATGTCCATTCTGTAATATGGAGACCAAAACTGAGCTGCGTAATCTAGGTGAGGCCTTACTAATGATGTATAAAGCTGTAATATAACCTCTGGACTTCTGTTGCTAACACTTCTTGATATAAATCCCAGTAATCTATTTGCCTTATTACGTACGCTTAGGCATTGCTGTCTTGGTTTAAGGTTGCTGCTTACCATCACCCCCAAGTCCTTCTCGCAATCTGTATGGCTAAGTTCTACGTTATTTAACTTATAAGTGCTTGGGTTAGGACACTCCCGAGCTTCAGAACCTTGCATTTATCTACATTGAATTGCATCTGCCACTTTTCTGACCACGAATTAAGTTTGTCTAAATCTTCCTGAAGTTCTATGACATCTATGTTTGAATCAATTATCCTACCTATCTTCGTGTCGTCGGCGAATTTGCTCATATCACTAGTAATTCCCTCGTCAAGGTCATTCATATATATTATAAATAACAATGGGCCTAAGACTGATCCCTGTGGAACACCACTTGTTACAAGTCCCCATTCAGATTTAACCCCATTTATGCACACTCTCTGCTTCCTATTGGTGAGCCATGACTCGATCCATGACAGCACTTTTTCCCCAATGCCATGAGCTGCCACTTTCTTTAACAGTCTCTGGTGCGGTACTCTATCAAAAGCCTTACTAAAGTCTAAATAAACAATATCGAATTCTTTATCGTGATCAACAGCCTCAAAAGTTTTAGTGAAGAAGGTTAATAAATTAGATAGGCAGGAACGGCCCCTCGTGAATCCATGCTGAGTATCATTAATCAAATTATGGTTATCTAGATGGCTTCTAATAATATCAGCTATAATTGACTCTAGTAATTTGCCTACAATTGAGGTCAGGCTTATTGGGCGGTAATTTGACGGTAGTGACTTGTCCCCTGCTTTAAAAATAGGAATTACATTAGCTATCTTCCACATATCAGACACTACACCTGTTTGAAGAGATAAATTAAAAATGTTAGATATTGGTTCACAGAGTTCCATTTTGCATTCCTTAAGAACCCTTGCAAAAAGCTCATCAGGACCCGGCGATTTATTTTGTTTCAGTCGGTCTAGTTGTTTCCTAACCATTTCGCTAGTGACTGTGATATTACATAATTTATCTTCTTCTGGGCCTCTGTAAAAATTAATTACTGGGATATTATTAATGTCTTCCTGTGTGAAAACCGAGAGAAAATAATTATTAAAAATAGAGCACATATCATTCTCCTTGTCAGTAAGATGCCCAGAGTTATTTTTAAGGGACCTATCTTATCCCTAACTTTTGTTCTATAAACATGGAAAAAACTTTTGGGTTAGTTTTGAATCCCTAGCAACTTTAATTTCATAGTCCCGTTTAGCTTTTCTTATTCCCTTTTTAACGTCCCTCTTAATGTCAGTATACTGATTTATAAGATGACCCTCACCTCTTTTTATGCGCCTATAAATTCCTTTCTTCTGCCCTAAAAGATACTTAAGCCTATTATTCATCCATTTTGGGTCATTTCTACTTGATTTAATTTCTTTATACGGGATAAATGTTCTTTGGGCAGCCTGTATAGTGTTAAGAAAACTGTCATATTGATACCTCTCTTCGTCACCCCAGTCCACAGTTGATAAGTGTTGTCTAAGTCCATTATAATCTGCTAAGCGAAAATCTGGGACCGTTACTGAATTATCCCTACTATCATACATCCATTCAATGCTAAAGGTAATTGACTTGTGGTCGCTTGAGCCGAGTTCCTCTGTAATTTCTAAATTATTAACAAGGGTTTCCTTGCTTGCCAGAACCAAGTCAAGTAGGTTATTTCCCCTTGTAGGTTCTGTTACAAACTGCTTCAAAAAGCAATCCTGAACTACTTCTAAAAAGTCGTTAGATTCTAAATTCCCTGTCAAGAAATTCCAATCAATCTGACTAAAGTTAAAATCCCCTAGAATTACTACGTTATCGTGCCTTGTGGCCTTAACAATTTCCACCCAAAGTAGTCTCCCTTGTTCCCTATCTAAGTTTGGAGGACGGTAAATCACGCCTAAAATCCATTTTTCACACCCCTCTGAAAATTCTATCCAGACAGACTCTATGTGTTAATTCAGTCTTTATACCCGTTTTTATGCAACAATTTAAATGATCACGGACATAGAGTGCCACCCCACCCCCCTTCCCGATACTTCTGTCTACTTGGAACAATTTAAAACCCTGAATGTGACATTCGGCAGGCAAGTCCCGATTTTTCATATTAAACCATGTCTCAGTTATTGCAAAAACATCAATATTACCCGTACTTGCAACTAATCTCAACTCGTCCATCTTATTCCTAGCACTACGACTATTGGTGTAATAAATATTTAAAGACCCTCCTTTCTCTTTACCCTTCGTGCTCATTTCTGTTTTTCCACTATACCTATTACTGTCCTTGTCATCTAGTGTCACTAGCTTTCCACTGTCCACCTTATTCTGCCTATTACTAGTTCTCCTAGAACTTATAATATTACTACACTGGGACTTCACTGTTTTCCCCCCAAAACCCATACCACTAACTATTTCTAGTTTAAAGCCCTAACAGCTCCCTCCACTGCAGTTGCCCGTGCCCCCACCCCAGACCTGGATAAGTGAACCCCATCCCTGGCATACATGTCATTTCTGCCATAGAAGAGGTCCCAGTTGTCAATGAATGTTACTGAGTTTTCCTTACAGTATTTGTCCAGCCAGCAATTGACACCAATTGCCCTGGACAGCCATTCATTTCCAACTCCTCTCCTTGGCAAAATACCACATATGACAGGGTTCCCACCCTTCTTCCTAATTATGTCTATTGCTGACCTAAACCT
This sequence comes from Cherax destructor, assembly GCA_009830355.1. Taxonomy (NCBI): domain Eukaryota; kingdom Metazoa; phylum Arthropoda; class Malacostraca; order Decapoda; family Parastacidae; genus Cherax; species Cherax destructor. Next base: position 10,296 of record WNWK01052616.1, read on the forward strand.
GCTAGTCAGGTCCTCACTCTTACGTCTGCTAACAGCGTTGCCTCCAGCACTGAGACAGATAATAGGATTGCTCCCATTACCTCTCACGATGTCGTCCAGACGGCTAACAATATCCTCCATCCCAGCCCCAGGAAAGCAAACCCTCTGTCTCCTACTCCTATCATTCAAACAGAAAGCCCTATCCATATATCTAACCTGGCTGTCCCCAACAACAACAATGTTTTTACCTTCCTTGGTGTCGTTCGTCGTGACGCTCCCAGAAGTCGACTCACATTCATCGGGTAGCACGGAGAATGGGTTCGATGTTTCCACAACATTCTCCTGGGTCTTCGTTGTTTCTACCTCTCCACCCGTCCTCTTGATCCTTAACTTTGTCCCATGCGTTTTAGCCACTGTCCAGGTTCCTTTCTTGGCTTGAGGATTCTCAACAGGAGGATTACTACGAATCCTCTTGTTTTCCTCAGTCAGTCGCTGTATCTCAAGCTTAGCTACCCTCAGTTCTTCCTTCAGCTGCTGGTAGAGTAGCTCAAGAGAGGACATCTTCTTCTGATTCACAGAGAGCACAGAAGACACGTCTTCACTGAGTTAAGTCAGGTCCACCACTGATTAAGTCAGTCCCACTGGATAACTCAGGGCAGAGCGCGACAAAACACAACTAATGCGCTATATGTCACGTCAGCATCTTGCAAATGTCCTTCCCATAACCCTGACCCACAACCTTACTTAGCCAGACGTGTGAGTCATGTTACACTCTCTGACATAGCAAGATCACCTCATGTCACAGTGGAAACGTTGCTGTGAGACTGAGGCCACTGACACAGTATACACCAGGAACGCAGAGAGTTTACTGCCACGTACATTGAACTGTCCACCGAGAGCAATTATGCGACCTACAAAAACCTAAGCACCCACCTTATGACGCTGCAAGATTGCTGAGGAGGCTAGACAATGTATCAGAGAAGTCATAGACAATTACCTTGATGGACCAAGTCTAATAGCCCGCAAACCCCTCCCCCCAGTGTGGGGAATTCATTGATTCCCTATTATTTCTAAGTCCAGGGAAGGGGATGGAGATGTAGAGACCCTGTGAGAGTGTAGGGAGTTTAGTAGGCCTGTAACATGATATGTAGGCCTACATGCCTGCCAAAACTACAATTCGAACAGCCTTAATTGAATGATTAATTTAACTATCGAGACTTAATTTAAGCGCTAATGCAATAATTGCAAAGGAGAGATAAAATACGAAAAAAACACGACGGGGGAGTTGAATAAAGATTTAAAAATAAGAACTTCATTCTAGTCCCCCCTCAAGTTTTTTTGTTTTTTTATTGCTTTTTCTTCATTTCAATTATTAAAATGTTAAATTAATTGAATTAAATTTGTTTAAAATTACTTTTACCTTGACTTTTTATAAACTACAAAACACTGGCACCCAGGGGGTCAGGACACAGGCGGGACCCAGAAACTGGTAGGGCGGTGGGAAAGGGACCTCCCCTTTATTCCTATTTTAAACAGGGGCAAGTCACACCCAAACTACCCCCAAAACCCGACCCCCCAATACAAAAAAAGAGTCAATTATACTGATATTATTAGAAAATCTAGATAACCTTTTAAATTTATTAATGATACCCCATGGGTTTACGAGGGGGCCCGCCTATCTAATTTTTTAACCTTTTTTAAAGCTTTTGAGGTGTTGATCACGATAAAAATTGATATTGTTTTTTTGATTTAGTAAAGGTTTTTATGAGACCCCCCAGAGACTGTTAAAAAAAAGGGCAGCTCATGGCAAAAAGTGCTGTCATGGATCGGTCAGGGGGCCCAATAGGAAGCAGAG
>WNWK01052617.1:0-12129 GCA_009830355.1 Cherax destructor
AAATAGTGGTAAAAAAAGGGAAATTTTTTGGCCAATTTCAAAAAAAATTTAAAAAAACGCCCCCAAAATTTTCCCAAAATAGGTCCATAAAAAAAAAGGGAAAAGGTTTTTCCCCGGCCCCAAAAATTTTTTTCTGTTCATTAGTCATGTCTCCAGGCCCTTTACTTTTTTTTTTTGTTTTTTTTTTTTCAATTTTTATTCTCAAAAAAAATAGAAGATTTATTTTTAAAATGTATACAACTGCATCATTATAAAAGGTAAAAATAAAAAAAAAGCGATTTGAAAAAGGGGTATTACTCTCCAATTATTTTTTGGGGACGATAGTTTTTTTTTGGGGTTTACTATTGAACGGGGGCCAAAATCAAATTTTTTTCCCCAAAAATTTGCGCCATTTTTCAAGGTATTTGTCATCGTGAAACCAGTCAAAATTATCTTTTATTTCTGTAATATATCATCTATTCTAAAAATGAGACTAAAAAAATAAAATACAAGCAAAAAAATACCAAAAAAAAAAAGGACTGAAAAGCCGTTTAAAAAAAACCAAAAAAACACGGTGATTTTTTTTTCCTCAAGCACTGTGTGGTGGGGGAAATTTTTTTATACTGCGCACACTGACCCACAGACCCATTCCATCACATGGGGGCCCCTAACAGCCTTTTTGGGGGTTTTTTTGGGGGCCCCCAAAATTTTTTAGGCGTGTTTTTTTCCCTTTTGATGGCGGGGACAAAAGAGAGTGCAAAAATTATGGGGGAATAAGTCTGTTATGTAGGGGGTAAAGAAAAAGGTAAAAAGTTATTATTGAAAGAATTAAGAGAAAAAAAACGGGAAAAAGTGATAAAAAAGGGGGGTTTAAAAGGTGGGGTGGGGCCCCCAAAATGTTTACAGTGAAAAAAAAGGTGAACAGTTTTTGGATAAGGGTAAAGTTTTTTTTTGGGGTGGATTTATTTTTTTGGGAAAAAAGGCGATGATAGGGTGGGGGGGGGGGCCAAATGTCGGGTTTTTGGGGCAGGAAAAAGGGGGAATAGGAGGAAGGTTACTAAAGGGGGGGGAATTTTTTTTATGAGGATAGTGAGGCTCAGGTTAGGAGGGGGGGGAAGGGGGGATTTTTTCCCCCGGAAAAAGGGGGCCCCCGGGGACAAGGATGTGATGTCACCGTGGTTGTTCAATATATTTATAGATGGGGTTGTAAGAGAAGTGAATGCGAGGGTCTTGGAAAAGAGGTGTGCAAATGCAGAGAAGCAAATACAAAGTGGAGCTGTCACAGCTAGCTTGCTGATGACACTGTGCTTTTGGGAGATTCTGAAGAGAAGCTGCAGAGGTTGGTGTGGATGAATTTGCAGGGTGTGTAAAAGAAGAAAATTGAAAGTAACATAGGAAAGAGTAAGGTGATGAGGATAACAAAAGAATAGGCGACGAAGATTGGATATCAGATTGGAGGAGAGAGTATGGAGGAGGTGAATGTATTCAGATATTTGGGAGGACATGTGTCGTGATGTGGGTCTATGAAGGATGAGAATCATAGAATTGATGAGGGGAAAAGGGTGAGGACACTGGAGTCTGTGGAGACAAAGAACTCTTGTCCATGAAGCAAAGAGGGAATGATGAAAGCATAGCTATACCAACGCTCTATATGTGGGTGTGAAGCAAGGGATGAATGTTGCAACGAGGAGAAGGCTGGAGGCAGGGAGATGTCATGTCTGAGGTCAATGTGTGGTGTGAATATAATGGCAGAGAATTGAGTTTGGAAATTAGAGGAGGTGCGGATTACCAAAACGTATTGTCCAGAGAGCTGAGGGAGGGGGTTGTTGAGGTGGTTTGGACATGTAGAGAGAATGGAACGAGACAGAGTGACTTCGAGAGTGTATGGATCTGTAGTGGAGGGAAGGCGGGCAGGGGTCGGGCCTTAGGAAAGGTTGAGGGAGGGGGTAAAGGAAGTCATGAAAAGCAGGGCTTGGATTTCCAAAGAAGCATGTGTGTGAGTTTATTTGATAGGAGTGAATGGAGGCATATGGTTTTAATACTTGACGGTTGCTGGAGGTGAGTAAAGCACAACATTTATGAAGGGATTCAGGAAACTGCAGGCCGGACTTGAGTTCTGGAGATGGGAAGTACAGTGCCGGCACTCTGAAGGAGGGGTGTAATGCTGCAGTTTTATAACTGTAGTGTAAAGCACCCTTCTGGCAAGACAGTGATAGAGCAAATGATGATGAAAGTTTTTCTTTTCGGCCACCTCACCTTGTACCGCCGTATGTTAATAAATAAACAGCACGTCACACAACCCCAGGGCATAAAACGTACTAGTACGACCCAAACCCCCGAAAGGGTTAAGCAACATAAGTTTGAACTGCTCGAGTCCCTATATGATTTTTCATCAACTATATTGGAATTGTTGGAGATCATACAATTTCAAAACTTGTAGACGAACAACATACCAGAAATATGAAAAAATAAGAAATGAATGAATAAAAATATAGTATGTAGATGCTAGTCTACTTTATATATATAATTTACTACCATATAATATATATATTAATCTATTATAAAAAGTTTAAATTATCAAACCACACATAAACTCAGACATGGCACCATTCGCAGTCAAGAGAAATGTATACAGTATTAAATCATAACTGCATAAAATTTACTGTAGTGCAGTTAGTTGATCTTTTCATTTTTGATGTCTAGTGTTAGTAATATGTATAACATCTACAGTGTTTTGTATCATATAAGACAATATTGATGTAGATACTGACAGGCATGATTCATCTTGTAAACAGACAACACAGACTTCATAGTAATAACAATACATAGCACAGTACTGTATGTAAAATGCATTTTATCTTCCTTTAGATTTTCTTTGATATTTTCTTTTCTTCTTTCTTTTATTGTGTTTAATACAGTATGTGTGTTAATCGACTGTTTGTTACTCCGGTAAGGCTTCCTGTCAACAGTAGGCTATTAGTAAAGTTCTTTGGGTCAAATTTTTCTGTGGATTTTCGGGACATGAGAGAGTCAGCACCTATCCACCCTGTGGTTGTTGGTTAATAACTGTACTACTGTATCTTTAATGAATTTCCATTGACAGTCTTGTACTACTTATAAGTCTTCCTATCTCCTCTCTCTCTCTCTAGTCTTTCATATCTACCACTTTATTTGTTCACAGTTTATACTGCCTTGACCCCCCTTCTTTTTTATCTCCAAATTTCCATTACATGATACTTATGTGAAGATAACCCATACATTGATTCACAAATATCTTCTTGTTAGAATCCAAACTTGTAGAATCTTAGTAATTTTTATTCTGCATAAAATCTTGTGCATCAATTTTTTTTTGCTTTTATTTCTTATGTGTCATTTATAGTTAAATTAAAAACATTCTTGTAAGCAAGTAGACACTATGTTGGCACCATACTGATGACATTAGCCCATCAGAAAAATCCTTTCATCACTTTGTGGCCATTTCAAATTGAAAATTTTTCATTCATTTTAAGTTTGGCTATTCTTTCTTTCTTCTTTCAACAAACTGCCGCATCCCACCGAGTAAGTAGGTGGCCCAAAAAGAAAACAAAGTTTCTCTTTTTTAACTTAGTAATGTATACAGGAGAAGGGGTTACAGCCCTATGCCCTGCATTTTAGTCGCTCTTACGACACGCATGGGCTTACTTTGAGGAAGAATTCTGTTCCACTCCCCATGGTTAATATAAGATGGCTATTGTTCTACCTATATTTTGTAGTTTCCAGATCTGCCCATTTTATTTCTTGTATTATTTCTTTGTTACAAGCTTGTAGATTTGATGCACTAGCTGAGAGATGCACAGTCTATACTCATCATTCTGTGCACTTGTGTAAAGGTTGAATAGTCTCTGTACATAGATGACAAAATACCCAAAATCTTGCATTTTCTATTATATTTGCATTTATTTGCCAAGGATTAGTTAAAGTTGTTTTATTACTTGAGGGGAATGTTAGGAAATAAATTCAGTTTAGACATAGAGAGGATGGGCAAAAATAGGATGATTAACCCTTTCAGGGTCCAAGGCCATTTTTGGAAGGGGTGCGCAGTGTCTTAAGAATTTTCAAAAGAAAAATTCTTATTTTTCTTATGAAATGGTAGAGAATCTTTTCTGAAGGTAATAAAACAATAAGTAAATGATTGAAAATTGATGAAATTATGCTTCCTAATTTTGATGTGTCAGCGATATTTACGCTACTCGATTTTGCCAACTTTGACTCCCATTTAGGCCAATTATACATTATTCCAGTCGACCAAATTCTTAGCTATTTCACTATATTACTTCTATTCCATCGATTGAGCACAAGAAATCGCCTCAGTCAACTGTTTCAACTACAAAATAAAGTGATTGAAATTGGTAATTTGAATTTAACTCAAAGTTCAAAATATTCCAATTTCAAAATAGTGCAGAATAAACAATGCAGGCATTCCTGGCACTAAACTAACATTTCCTCTGTTCATTAGTTCCATTTTCAGTCTTATAATTCATTTTTATTTTTATTCACATAATGAATTTTTATTCAAACCAAAAAATGGAAGATTTACTGTTATGCAATATTGTAATAATTGTACAAATAATATCACCACATTTGTGAACTTATATTAGACCCACCAGCTGGGCGTATTAGGACGTGTGAGGTCATTTGTTTCTCTTGAACATCGGTAAAATTAACATTTCGCTATTTTGAGCTCAGTTTAAAGCCATTTCCTTTATTAAAACCAATCAAAATCACTCTATATCTGGGAATATATTTTCCATTCTATGAATGAGACCAGAAATCAAAATACAACTATAAAAAGTATACGAAAAATACTGCAAAGTTGCTGTTTAATCGAAATTACGGTTTCAGTTTTTTTTCTCATATGCACTGTGTGCTGCAGGATTTGTTTTATGTGGTGCACACTTACCATAAGATGTATTCTCTCATATCTAGGCCCAAAATTCGCCTCACAGCTATCTGAGTGAGCGAGCTCATGACGTAGAACTACGGTTTGGACCTGAAAGGGTTAAGAGGGTATATAAATTTGTAGAAGGAGGTAGAGTCTCTTCCCAGATGGGTATAAGGTGAGGGAGTTTGAGAGCTAGGAATTAGACATCCAACAGGCTTAGTGAGGATGTTAGAAGCAAATGGAGGCAAATGAGTATGATTTGACGTGCTTTTGGGGTGTGGCAAGAGTAACGTTTATAGAATTCAGGAAACCGGTTCTGGAAATGGAATGTATAGTGCCTGCACTCTGAAGGAGGGTGGGGATGTTGTGGTTCAGAGGTTATCTAAGCTGTGATGTTGGCATGGTTCTGGCAGGTGGTAATTGAATGAATAACTGAAGTTTTTTTTTTTTTTTTTCACCCTACCTGGATGGGAGATTGCCGATGTGTTAAAAAAGAAAAATCTCTCACTGTATGGGATGTTTTAAATGAATCTGGACCAAAGTGTATTTTCGGCATATAAGGGCGCTTCTTTTTCACAAAAGTCTAAAAAATCACCATGTGCCTTGTATGCTCAAGGTCAGGGTCAAGAGTAGGCTTTGGGTTATGCTTTAGCATAAAGTAAGAGGGTAATTAGCCCTTGAATGTGATTACTGATTCACCATTATGATACTAATGTCATGCAGCCTTATATGCCAGAAAATAAGGTATCTTGAAGTGAGAGAACTTATTAGTTTTATGTACAGTAGGGCCCCACTTTACGGTGTTTTGCCTTACACCATTCCGCTAATACGGACATTTCAAATTGTGACCAAAACTCGCTATACGGCTCCCCACCTAACTTTCTAATGCGGTCACTGTGCCCCACCCGGTTTGTTTACATTCTGCATGAGCTCTGTGAGCACCTCGTCTCTTCCATTATGTCTGGAAACTTTCCAAAATTTCAAGTGTTTTAAAGTTATTTCATGTTTTATACTCTGATAATTATACTTATGTGTACCTGTACCTAAATAGACTTACACTGTGCTGCCATGCAGGTACACATTAAAATCACTAAGGGTGTCTTATTAGTCTTGAGGACGCCATATTAATAATAATAATACTAATAATAATCACTCTGAGGCGCATTAAATGTTGTATATTACGTTAATATAAACATTTTCATTAATCCATCTATGAATATTTTTCAAAATTACAGTATATAATAAACACTACGTAACATAAACATGATAAATACACCCACAGTAGAATAAATTGACATAAATATGAGATGTTACGTGTAGATGAACGTGTATCAACCCATAGCCTGATGCGTTTGTCTGTTTACATAACTCCGCATCTCTCTCATTTATTTGTTTTACCTCGTTTACTCACCTCTCACCCTACATTAAGACTACAAATATTTTAAAATAAGTAATGAATGTACTGTATATGTTTTTTTATCGTTCTGGGGTACTTTAAATGTCGTGTACATATATTACATGTGGGTGGGGTGACCTGGTGGCTACCATACCCCCCACACCTGACCTTACAATAAATACTACTATCTTCTCACCCTATATTAAGACTACAAATATTTTAAGGTAAGTAATGAGTGTACTGTGTGTATTTAACTTTTATTGTTTTTAATGCCTAGTTCAATTGCTAACTTAATATATGTTAGTGTAAACTTATCTGGCATTTATAAATGGAAAAAATAGCGTTCTGCTTTCCGGCAATGTCCGCTTTCTGGCGGTAGCCTGGAACCTAACCTGCCATATAAATGGGGCCCTACTGTACTGTACTTTGAATTAGTGTTGAGAACTTCAGACTGGAGTAGGAAAAGTCTAATTTTAATTAGTTTAGAGATAGAAAGTGGGCATGGAGGGATTTTTTTCTTTAGATTACTTATAAAACTGTTTATCTTGTAAGCTATAATGCACAGAGACTGACTTTCAATGCCCCTCTTGTTCCAACGTGAATGAATCAAATGAGGCTTCAGAAGTATGACATAGGATTAGTATTTGATATGTAATAAATTTTGTTTACATATCTAAATATTACTTATAAATTCCTTAGTTAGCAGAATAGTAGTTTTAGAGATAATGTAAATTTGTTTGAATTTAATGTAATAACACTTGCAGTGAGGGTGGAGTTGAGACTACTGGCAGCGGAGGATGTGACACTGGGTATTCCTCTCGCTGCTCCACCCCACCTGGGCCTTCCTGTCTCTCTGATGCTATTGACCCAAAACACGGTACCAAGTGAGTACGAATCTTGGATAGAGAAAACTTAGAATATTTTTTTTGAACAGTGGAGGAAAGGTGGATGTTTTGGTATTAGAAACTATTGAGAAGAAAAAAAAATTCAGATTTTTTATATTGAAATTGAGGGAAGAGTTAAATGGTACAGAAGCATTAGATTATGGTGTAACCAAATCTTTTATTCTTCAGTTATTTAAATGTATGTTCAGTGTACCAGAAAATTCTTTCATGTGCGTATCACTAAAATTTTTTTAAACTTGGGGTATTACAATGAATGAGTGGATTGGAGTCAGTAGAGAATATTTTGAAAGGCTGTGAAATTTATAAACAATTATGAAGATTAAAGATGAAGTTTTTTAAAGGTTAAAGAATGCATGAAAAATTACTCTCAGGATTTAATGTAAAAAAGCAATATGAGGCATTGAGGCAAAAGAAGTAGGATGAGGGAGTATTATTGCAAGGAAAGTTTTCGGTTTAAATAGATGAAAAATGTTGAAGATTGCAGAGGGGGTTTGTGAGTAGTCTTCTAGCCAGGAAAAGACAAGTCACTTAAAATATAGCTAGGTAAATTCCGGTGGAACTTTTTATTGGGGAGACGTGCAGACATATTGACAAAAATATGTTAGCACGGCCTGGATAACCTGCTTCTAGTAGAAAAACCTGGAGAAAATAATGAATAGGTAGTGATATTGAAAAAAAAAAAAAGTTGATTGGATTTTGCTCTGCAAGCTTTCATATTTTCTTAGGAGGGATTAAGGCATTTGCAAGATTTTAAAATATTGTGGCAAGCAACTAAACGAATGTATTAATATTGGTAGAATTACCGACTATGTTATGTTAAGTAAAAGGACACAAATGAAACTAATGTGACATTTTATTGTGGCAACGTTGCGCTCTCCAGGAGCTTTATCAAGCCGTTACGGCTTGATAAAGCTCCTGGAGAGTAAAATGTTGCCACAGTAAAATGTCACATTACATTTGTGTCTTTATTTAACAAGTAAAGGAATGTTGATGGGAAAACAGCAGCTGTCTAGGAAAATGCAGTAGTACTATCCTGTCTAAAAAAAAATTGGAAGCCTGTTATAATTTTGTACTGTGATGATATTGCTGTATGTTCCATATGAGTTTGGTGCTTGTTTACAAGTAGTGGTACCTCGACTTACGATATTTTTCATTCAGAATGCTGTTCAAGTGCCATTACAAACGAATTTATCTCCTTAAGAAATGTAAAATAGACTAGTCCTTTTAGACCCCAAAATTACACTTACAAAAGCATTTAAAAAATAAACTTACATAAAAGGGTGAGTTTGGGGACCATCGTAAGTCGAGTACCACTGTATAATAATAATCTGACCAGAATGCTTTCCCCCTTTTTTCTATGCCATATCACCCCAATGATTGAGCACTTTTTATGATAAGAACAGTATACTGTAATACATAATAATAATACTGTAATAATAATACCCTGTAATAATAACACTAATAATAAATACCATAATTACAATGCTTTTTTTCTGTTTCATGAAAATTAAAATAGGTTAATCTTGTTTTACTTATCACATTCATTATATGCTTATCCTCACATTCTTAAGTATTACCTGGAGAGAGTTCCGGGGGTCATCGCCCCCGTGGCCCAGTCTGTGACCAGAATGCCTACAAATAACTTTCCACTATAGAAAAAGTGGGTTAGAATCTGCTTCCGATAGCCAGTACAGTGGACCCCCGAGTTTCGTAAGGTTCTTATTTCGTAAACATCGTGTTTCGTAAGCTTTTTACGATTTCGAGAATCGTAAAACGGCTCGTGTTTCGTAACGTATTAGACCTGTCCGCCTGCTCCGCGCCTGCGCGGGACGCAGGACGCCGCCATTGAAGCTTTGTTTACCATTGAGAGAACATTACCTAGCGCGCTCTTTCAAACATTCACACTACATTTGGTGTTTTTTTTGGTGCTTTAGTGATTGTCACTGTGAAATAAGTCACCATGGGTCCAAAGAAGCTTCCTAGTGGCACCCTGTGGTAAAGAAAGTGAGGAACACCATCGAACTGAAGAAAGAGATTATAGAAAAATATGAGAGTGGCGTACGTCTGAGTGATCTTGCCAGGATGTACAACAAAACCCCTTCTACTATCAGCTCTATCCTGGCAAAGAGAAATGAGATCAAGGAAGCTAATGTTGCAAAAGGGGTTGATATGTTAACGAAAAATAGATCGAAAACAGTGGATGAGGTTGAGAAGTTGTTGTTGGTGTGGATCCATGAAAAACAGAGAGCGGATGATAGTATTTCCATGGCGATAATTTGTGAAAAGGCAAGGAAGTTGCACGCAGATCTTGTCAAGACAATGCCTGCAACCAGTGGTGCAACGTAGTGGCATACACAGTATTGTGAGGCATGGTGAGGCAGCCAGCTCAGACAAACGTGCAGCTGAAAAATTTGTGCATTAATTCCAGGGGTTCGTAGAGGCTGAACAATTACTCCCCCAACAAGTGTTTAACTGTGATGAAACAGGCCTGTTTTGGAAGAAAATGCCCAACAGGACCTACATTACTCAGGAGGAAAAGGCACAGCCAGGACACAAGCCTATGAAAGACAGGCTAACTCTCATGTTTTGTTCTACTGCTAGTTAGGATTTTAAAGTGAAGCCTTTACTGGTGTATCACTATGAAAATCCCAGACCCTTCAAGAATCACAGTGTTGACAAGAATAATTTGTGTGTGCATTGGAAGGCTAACACCAAGGCATGGGTCACTACGGAGATTTTCAAGGAATGGGTGACTGGAGTGTTTGGCCCTACTGTGAAGAAATACCTCTTGGAAAAGAAATTGCCACTCAAGTGCCTCCTGATACTGGACAATGCTCCTGCTCACCCTCACAACTTGCAAGAGTGTTTGTCTGACAAGTTTAATTTCATCAGAGTGAAGTTCTTGCCTCTTAACACCACTCCTCTCCTCCAGCCCACGGACCAGCAGGTCATTTCCAACTTCAAGAAACTGTACACCAAAGCACTGTTTGAAAAGTGCTTTGAAGTGACCTCGGACACTGAGTTGACCCTAAGAGAGTTCTGGAAAGATCACTTCAACATTGTGCAATGCATACGCCTTATAGGTAAGGCTTGGGTAAGGTAAGGATTTGAGGCTGACCCTGACCTTGACCCTGACGACCCTGTGCCTGTTGTGGACTCTATTGTGGCATTGGGGAACAGCCTGGGGTTGGAGGTGAGTGGTGAGGATGTGGAAGAGTTGGTGGAGGCCCACAGGGTAGAGCTAACAACTGAAGAGCTGCAAGAGCTTCATCTGGAACAGCAACAGACCACAGCTGAGGTTATTGCTTCAAAGGAGGAGGGTGGAGAGACAGAAGGAGGTGCCCTTTTCAGTGCTTAAGGAGATGTGTACAAAGTGGAATGAGTTGCAGACATTTGTTGAAAGACACCACCCTGAGCAAGCTGAAATGAGCCTTCTGTGCAGCCACTTCAGTGACAGAGCCATGTCGCACTTCAGGAAAGTGTTGAAGGGTCACCAGAAACAGAGGACTCTGGACAGTTACTTCACCAGGCAGGGGTCTGGTGACTCTCAAGCTGGTCCTAGTGGCATTAAAAGACCAAAAAGGGAAGTAACCCCAGAGAGGGACTTGTTACCTGAAGTCCTTTTGGAGGGGGATTCCCCTTCCAACCACTAACTCCCTGCCCCTATCAGCAACTCTACCTTCCAGATGCCTGCAACTCTTCAATAAAGGTAAGTAAATGTATATATATATACAGTGGTACCTCGAGTTACGATGGTCCCCAAAATCGCCCTTTTATGTAAGTTTATTTTTTTAAATGCTTTTGTAGGTATATTTTTGGGGGTGTAAAAGGACTAGTCTATTTTTCATTATTCCTTATGGGGATAAATTCGTTTGGTAATGGCACTTGAACAGCATTCTCGAACGAAAAAATATCGTAACTCGAGGTACCACTGTATATTGTTTTAATTTAGTATGTGAATATTTTTTTGTGGAACGGATTAATTGTATTTACATTATTTCTTATGGGAAATAATGGTTCGAATTTCGTAAACTTCGTGTTAAGTACTAGCTCCTGGAACGGATTAATTACGATACTCTGGGGTCCACTGTATTTGTCTTATAGGGCAACTGAATTGTCTTGAGCATGGGGCTGATTACCTCATTTTTTTCCACTCATAATAACCAGAGAGAGAAAAAAATTGAAGTTACAGTGGAACCTTGGTTTTCGTTGAATTTGGTTTTTGACAACTTTTTTCGTTGAAATATTGTCCCAGTTTTCGTTCATCACCTCGGTTTTTGTCCGCCATACCGAACATGTCCGCCTGCCCATGCCCACACAAAGCATCCCACGCACACATTCTGAGTCAGTCTGGCTTTGTTTGTTTTCGAGTGAACATTACCCCGAACATTCATATGAAACATTTAGTAATACTAATCCATTGTTTTTTTGTGATTGTTTATTGAGTGTGACTGATAAATAAGCCACCTTGTGGCCAAAGAAAGTTCTGAGTGCCAGCCCTTTGATAAAGAAGGCGAAAAACACGATAGAATTCAAGAAAGAACTCATAGCAAAGTACGAAAGTAGTGTACGTGTGGTCGAAGAAAAAAGAAATCAAGGAATCTGATGTTGCAAAAGGGGTAAATGTGCTAACAAAGTGGAGTGAGTTGCAAAGTTTTGTGGAGAAATATCACCCTAACAAAGCTTTTGCAAGCTGTGTCTGCAAAATGTTCAATGACAATGCCTTGTTCCATTTTAGGCAAATCTTAGAGATGCCAGAAACAGACACCTCTGGACAGATTTTTTGTGCAGCAGGGGTCCAGTGACTCAAGCTGGTCCTAGTGCCAGTAAAAGACAAAGAAGGGAAGTAACCCCAGATAGGGACTTGATACCTGAAGTTCTTATGGAAGGGATTCCCCTTCCAAACAATAAACACTCTTCCCTCTCCC
>WNWK01052618.1:0-12128 GCA_009830355.1 Cherax destructor
AAATCTCATTTTTTCAATTTTTTAAATTTTTTTTTTTTTGGGGGGAAAGTGCTAATCATTTTGGAAATTTCAAATTTTCCATTAAAACTAAGATATTTTTGGCTAAAAATCAATGATTTAGAGTAATCAAAATTGCCAGACCAATCAGATAGAATGAACCACATTCACCCAAAGCGCATCTGATGAAGGTGAGATACAAGGGAAAGGCCCGGACGCTGCCACGCATTAACCAGTCTCTTGTGCGAGGAAACATTGAAAATGGCATGGGAAAGGGGAGGAACCTCCTAAACCCCAGTACAGGGCAAAGGGAACTCGAGAGGATGGGGTCTGTGCGGGAAAAGTCTGGGAAAGTCGGGAAAAGTACCCAGGAGGAGGGGGAAAAATGGTAAAGGAGTGGCCTATGGCCCAACCAGGGTGCGGAGGGGGAGAAGCTAGCAGTGCGAACATGAAAAAAAAAATATTGCAACCGAAAAAACACCCAAAAAACAAGGAAGCGAACAGAAGGCCTGAAGGAACACAGACAGGTGCGAAGATGGACCGAGTTTGAGACTGACACAGTATCAGGACGAAAGTTGCTATTCAGTCCATTAGAAGGAAGGCAGCAATAAAGGACCAGGGAATAAGACAAAAAGGGAAAAAGGAGTTTCACATTAAAGGACTGGGAAGTCTGCAGGATGAATGAAAGCTTTAAAATGTATTCCTAGAGGAAATATTGACTTACCAGGGGTCGAAGCGAAGGTCCCTCCGAGCCCGGACACAGTACACATAGCAGGAAAGAGTTGGTGAAACTATGAGTAATTGTATAACTCAAGGCGGGGGGGGAAGACAGTATCACTCAGGGGATGTTGAAAGAAAAACGAAGCACTTTTTACCACCAACTAAAATTTTCAGCATGTTAATTAATGGGAAACTCCCAAGGGGTGTGGAAGACAGCAAACGCTCTCCTGTTTTTTAAAAAAGGGGACAGACAGGTAGTGTTAAACTACAGGTCAGTATCCTTTACATGCATAGTAGAAAAAGGGCATGGGAGGATTATCAAAGGGGAAAAGGGGGTGGGCACCTTAAAGTGCGGGGTTTATTAACAACAGGTAGCCAAAAAAAAGGGGAGAAAGGGTGGGTGGGTGCAGTTTTTTGGGCTGCAGTCATAAACTACGAATACCATCTAAGATAATAAGACAGACGCTAAAAAGTAGGAATAACGTAAAAACGCTGCAATCACTCAAAAATACCTAACGTAAAATAACAAAACAAACAAAAAGGGGAAAGTCTAGGAAGAGATGGCAGAATGAGCAAGCACGCCAAGTGGGGGGTTCCTGAGGACGTCTACTACGACCTGTACTCTTTCTGAACTGGGAAATGTAAAACTAATGAGAAAAATAAAGGCTGGAGAGGACAAGGAAAGTCTGCCAACATACTTGAATAAGTTAGAGGATTGTTCTTACAATGGTTATTGGCGTCCCCAATTTTAAAAGGGTTTGCAATTGAAGGACAAAAGAGACTTGGGAAAAGAGACTTTAAAACTCTGCAAAAAGGATCTCGGGGGGAATGCAACATGTCACCTGTGGTGCATATCAACTAAATGACCTCTACGACAAATTTATCTAGCATTTTTAGATAGCTTTTAAAAAATCAAAACGAACAGTCATTCCTGTCTGTATACGTCATATATAAGTCCCATCTTGGGTATGCAGCACCAGCATGGAACCCACACCGGGCAAAGGGGCCAAGAAACAGGAAAAATGCAAGGTTGCAACGAAACTGAGGGGGGTGAACTGTAATGAGATGTAAATATGATGTCATTGAGGACAGTAGGACCAGAGGAGACATGATAACAATATACAAAATACCGAGGAAGAAACCGGTATACGAGGGCCGCTGGTAGTTAAAAATAGAGATAAAACCAGATATGTTAACTTTAGATTGGTCAGGAAGGGGAATCCTGGCAGTAAGTGGTATCCTGGACATACCTGGAGATGGTATGTGACCAAAAAGAATCCATCATATTTTTAAGAAGGGTATAATGGGGGTCACGCAGCCAGGAGAAAAAGGGAAACCCGTTGCTCGCAATTGACAGGTGGGGGTAGGAGCTGAGATTCGGCCCCCAACGACAATTAGGTGAACACACACACACACACACACACACACACACACACACACACACCACCACACACACACACACACATTTCTTCAACAGAGTAGTCAGGAAATGGAATAGTCTGAAAAATATAGTGGAGGCAGGAACCATACATAGTTTTAAGACAAAGGGATGATAAAGCTCATGGAGCAGGAGGCAGGACAGTAGCAGACGGAAGAGGGGGGGCCAGGAGCTGAGTCTCGACACCTGCAACCACAATTAGGTGAGTCACACAGCCCCGGTGGCCTGGTGGGTAAAGTTCTTTCTTCACGCACGGAGGGCCGGGGTTTAATTCCGCGGGCAGAAACATTTCGAAGTGTTTCCACACACACACACACAACAGGCCTAGTGTCTAATCGACATGTGCCTAGGACAAAATTTAAAAACTAACACCGGAATGATAAAGCTCAGGGGCAGGGTGAGGGGGACCCAGTAGCGTCACTGAAGAGGCGGGGCCAGGAGCTGAGTCTCGCCCCCCAACCACAATTAGGGGAGCACACACACACACACACAATGATCAACTCAAAAAAACTCCCCCATCCACATGGAAGCGAAAATTTGTGTATGCAATAATTTCCAAAAAAACATTCTGAATCTAACGAAAAAAAAAAATTCATTGTGTTTGTTTATTATTAATTTTTTGTAAACTTATCTAAATATATTTAGTTGGATTACTAAATTAAATTGCCTTGTTATAATGGTTAGGGAAGTTTTTAAGGTTCTTTTGTACAAAATTATTTAATTTTTAATTTAAAATAAATGAAAAAAAAATTATCTTTTAAAAGTTAAGATAAAATTTTAGAAAGGACTTAATTAAGTTACCTATTCACCCGAAAAAATATATATATATATATAAAAATAAATATATATATATATATATATATATAAAATATATATTATCCATCAACCTAGGGGGGTTGCCAAGTCCTTTGTCAACAGAAAAATTCCTGTGCCACCAACTTGGTTGTTCATTATCATCTTTTATTAACTTTGTCCATCCATCCAACCCGGGCCCTTCATGGCTTTGTATCATGGCTAATTGCTACTAACTCAAAAAAAATTTTTTGTCTGAAGGAAAACCCCGCGAACTTACTAGCGTACGATATGCCCCCCCGGTTTTTCGCCTCTCCGTAAGTAATGATAGCGGTGAAAAAAATAATAATAATAATAATAATAATAATAATAATAATAATAATAATAATAATAATAATAATAATAATAATAAAATTTTAAAAATAAAAAAAAAAAAAAGAAGAAGAAGAAGAAGAAAAGGAAGAAGAAAGGAAAAAAAGAAGAAGAAGAAGAAGAATAAACGCTGGTCAATTAACAAGAACTCATTTAAAAATTTAAATCCTTTCTAAAAATTTATCTTATACGTTTAAAGATATATATTTTTTCATTTATATTAATGTAAAAAAATAAATTTTTTACCAAAAAACCTTAAAAAATTACCCAACTTTAATATAAAACACAATTTAATTAGCCTAATCCAAATAAATATATTTTAGATAAGTTTAAAAAATTAATAATAAACAAACAGAATAAATATATATATATATATATATATATATATATATATATATATATATATATATATATATATATATATATTATAGGCAATTTTAAATTTTATGGGGGGGGGTGATATTTTTAAGGGCATTAAATTTGCTATTAAAATATTTAAATTTTTTTTTTGGGTAGAGTAAATCTGTTATCGGTTTAATTATACGAACTTGTAGTTCAATAAAACTAAAATCTGAAGTGAACGTCAAAATAAAATACCTTTTTTTTATATTTTGGTCTTCATGGGAAAGGGAAACAAAGTTTTTTACACTGGGCTGGGGGCTCCCCGTTTTAATTAACACGGGCTGGGGGGCCACCCACGTTACTAATTACACTGGACTGGGGGCTACCAAAAGTTACTAATTACACTGGACTGGGGGCTACCCCCGTCATTTTAAATTTCACTGGGCCGGATTCACCCACGTCACCAATTACACTGGGCTGGGGCTACCCACGTCACCAAACACCGGGCTGGAAAGGGACCCAACTCACCAATTTTACTGGGCTGGAGGCTACCCACGTCACTAATTATACTGGACTGGGGGCTACCCACGTCACTAATTACATTGGGCTGGGGCTACCCAGTCATTTAATTTCATTGGGCTGGGGGCTACCCAAGTCCCAATTACACTGGACCGGAGGCTACCCACGTCACTAAATTTTCACTGGACTGGAGGCTACCCACGTCACTAATTAACTGGGCTGGGGCCACCCCCGTCACTAATTACACTGGGCTGGAGGCTACCCACGTCACTAATTACACGGGACTGGAGGCTACCCACGTCACAATTACACTGGACTGGAGGCTACCCACGTCACTAATTCACGGGACTGGGGGCTACCCACGTCACTAATTACACTGGACTGGGGGTCCCCACGTCACAATTACATTTATTAATTTAGCTGCTACTTTATCAAAATTAAAAAAAAAAAGTTATGTGTCAACCTCTTTTTTAAGAGCA
Source organism: Cherax destructor (assembly GCA_009830355.1). Taxonomy (NCBI): domain Eukaryota; kingdom Metazoa; phylum Arthropoda; class Malacostraca; order Decapoda; family Parastacidae; genus Cherax; species Cherax destructor. The sequence continues at coordinate 4,660 of WNWK01052618.1, forward strand.
CTCAGAATCTGCAGTCACAGTCTGCTGGATCAAGAAACGACAGCCATCAGGGGGCAGTTTTATAAAGTTGGGTGTCAGATTGATACACTCAGAGCCTAGCAAAACGGATGAAAATAAATATTTAACGAAGGCAAGATTGATGATTAACAAAGACGAACCTCTACCACATCACTGATAAGAGATTACAAAGGCACCGTAAACACGACAAAATCATAACTGAGTTTACTTTCCCCCCCACAGGGGGAAGGGGGCAACAAACTAGGGCAGTGACTCCTACGGAGGAAAAACACGAAGCAACGTGCACTGACCACCAACTAAATTTTAATATTTCAGGATGTTATTATCCCCGATTTATTACGAAATGCTCGTTGAGCAAACATTTCCCATCACCGAAATGAGTTAACGTCTGACGCGATTACGAAATTGCTTGAGCAAACTTGTTCGAGCCCCAATTTTTTAGAACTGTCGACACTATTGAACAACATAGTTATCTTTTACCCAGCATAGTTATCTGTGTCCCCAGCATAGTTATCTGTGTACCCAAAATTTTTTGTCTCCCCAACATAGTTATCTGTGTACCCAACATAGTTATCTGTGTAAAATATTATCTGTTCCCCAAATAGTTATCTGACCCAACATAGATATTTCTAAAAACATAGTTATCTGTGTCCCCAAATAGTTATCTGTCTCCCCAACATAGTTATCTGTGTACCCAACATGTTATCTGTCACCCAACATAGTTTTTCTGTGTACCCAACATAGTTTTAAAGCCATCCAAGATTCTAGCTATAGTTATACTACCTGGGAATATTGTTCCACGTAGACACACTAGTGGGTTGACACACTAGGGGGTTGACACACCCTCGACAAGGACATCCTTCCCCCTAGATAAAGCATCTCACACCAGCCGCACAACTCCTCTCACAGGTAGACTCCAGGTAGATGTTGGTTAGTACAAATAGGAAGCGCGTCTGTCTGGAGCCCGGAGGCGGAGGACGCCCCCACCACCACACCTTGCACTGAATGACCCACATGGGTCAGGTGAAGGTCAGGTGAAGATCACATGAGTTTAATAGTGAACACAGAGGTAAGCTCCGTGTTTCCATACTATTCCACTTCCTGACAATTCTGTGACTGAAGAAATACTCCAAAACCCCCTTTGACTCATCTGATTCTTCAACTTCAACTTCTCTTGTTTCTGTGTCCCATCTCTGGAAGATCCTGTCTCTGTCCACCTTATCAATTCCTCGCAGTATTTTATATGTCGCTATCATATCTCCCTAACCCTCCTGTCCCCCAGTGTCGACAGGTCGATTTCCCTTAACCTTTCTTCGTAGGACATATCCCTTAACTCTGAGACTAGTCTTGTTGCAAACCTTTGCACTTTCTCTAATTTCTTGACGTGCTTGACCAGGTGTGGGTTCCAAACTGGTGCTGCTTACCCCAATATGGACCTGACGTACACGGTGTACAGAGTCTTGAACGATTTCTTACTGAGGTATCGGTGTGTGTATGTGTGTGTGTGTGTGTGTGTGTGTATGTGTGTGTGTGTGTATGTGTGTGTGTGTGTGTGTGTGTGTGTGTGTGTGTGTGTGTGTGTGTGTGTGTGTGTGTGTGTGTGTGTGTGTGTGTGTGTGTGTGTGTGTGTGTGTGTGTGTGTGTGTGTGTGGTGTGGTGTGTGTGTGTGTGTTGTGTGTGTGTGATTTTCCCTTTGGATGAAGGATGAACGAGGTTCTAAACATGACACAAAACACTCAGAATCATTGACAGAGTGAACAGGTTCGACACCATTCATGAACCATGAACCATGAACCATGAACCATGAACCATGAACAAGGATGAAAGATTCTCAGATGAACAAATAACTTGGATATGAAGAAACCTTTCTTCAGTGAAAGAGAGTTAAGGAAGTGATTCAGTGAACTGGGTAAGGCGTGGGACTGGTCACCTCAAAATTACCTCTCCATTTCTTCTACTGTCTCTGGCGATATATTCGCCTGTACTCGACTGAAGAAGCCTGCTACGCAAGCGAGACGTTTCGACAATAACAACACCTAAGTGTTACACTGTCTCTCACTCATCAGGGCCACTTTCACTTCAGTTGATCGAAGACTAAAATAAAATTACCAAGAGCTAGACCTCACCTCCTAATTCCCCCAAATATTAAATTATTCTCGGCATTGGACCCGCATAAACTAGACTTGCCGCACGTACTAGGAGTGAGTCAGAAGACAAGGTGTTAGAAATGTAATCTAGGTGTAAACGAGAACAACTCTCCAGAGAAGTTTGTTCTCGTCAACAAGATTGCTGGACCACCTCTCAGCCTCCCTCTGATGTTTACATTCTAAAATACACTTAACATTAATATAACTAATTTATACACACACACACACACACACACACACACACACACACACATACATATATATATATATATATATATATATATATATATATATATATATATATATATATATATATATATATAATAAAGTATGTACATATATAATATATATAGGGTGGTAGGAGAAGAAAATATTCAAACAGCTCTGGAGATACGTTTATTGTCTTCTCTGAAGACAATATATATATATATATATATATATATATATATATATATATATATATATATATATATATATATATATATATATATATATAACACACACACACACACAACACAGCGCTAGTCACGGCATTATGCCGCCTCTCCCCCACACACGTACCAAAACACAAACACATACCATGAAAGATTATTATATATATATTTACACTCTTACTGAGGTTTTAATACTTGGTTCTGCGTCCTTTATGCTTAATGACGTCCCTCAGCCGTGTAGGAAGACTCTCACACAAATTCTTGAGGGTTTGGAGAGGTATATTATTCCATGCCTCATGTAGAGCAGCCTCCAGAGGTTCTCAAAAGGTTCAGGTCTGAGGGAAATTTCCTGGCCAGTCATTAAAGAACATCACTTCACAATTCTTAAGCCACTGAACGACAGATATGGCGGTATGACACGGTACACCGTCCTGCATAAAACCGTAGTCCCACACTTGTCAAACACCTCAGGTAAATTGTCACAATAATTCCAGGTAATTATACTGGTTCATAGACTGGTTTTGGGAAACACAATGAGTTCACCAACACTCTGAGCACTGAAACACCCCCAAACCATGCGCGAGTCTGGGTGTTTGGTGGTCCCACAGGTGTAGTTGTGGGTCTAGCGGGTCACACTACCTCTGGCCCCAGTACAGTCCCCCCAGTTACAGGTGACGGTGAAGGTTGCTTCATCACTCCAAAGTACTTCAGACCACTGTTGAGGGGTCCCGTGAAGATATTTCTTTGCATAATCCAGCGTACGTTTCTTCTGTGGCTTGGAGAGGATCGGTTTCTTAACCTGGCGGTGACTACTGTAGCCCAGTTCTGACACACGTCTGTTAACAGTTCTTACAGACACCTCTGAGAGAAGATGTGGGCTCTTTTCTTTCAATTCTCTAGCAATTATCTAAGGTGTACTCTCTAACTGCTTATTTAACACAGTTAAGGTACGAACAGATGTTTTCTTGGAGGGGCCAGGCCGAGGTCTGGCAGACGGTAACTCGACACCGCCACCAGCCTTGAAACGCTGCACCCAGTTCCTCACTGAACGCTTACACACACCAACATTCTCCACTATTTTATTCGTCTGGTGCCCAACTTTGTGAAGCCCTATGATTTGAGCTATAGTTTCAGGTGTTAAAGACTTCCTTTACCCATTATCAAACATGTATAGCCCCAAAACCAAACTGAACACTGGACAAAGATGGGGTGGATGAGAGACAAAAGTGCAACATTCCTCTCACAATGTCAACCATGTGAGCACTGAGGAGTCACTGTGGAGTGTGGCAGCAGGCCATTACGTCATTCCCTAATGGCTTCTACCAGGCATAATGCACTGACGAAAAAGACCCTTTGTATGGTAGGCCTTTGATTTTCGTCACGGCATTATGACGGGGAGCTCACCCGGCATAATACACGTATATTATGTGTGCACGCACGCGTGTATACCGAAATATAAACCACTACACGTGCATATATACACTGCTGCTCACAGTTCATGGACATCAAGAGACATTCCTCAGAGATCACACAAAGTGACGATATACAGTATACATAGTATATCCCTTCCACAGTGTACATAGTATATTCCTTCCACAGTATATGTATACAGATAGTTGACTGTTCCAGAGATCTTCGTCGTCTTCCATTGTCTTTCAAATGAACCTTTGTGCAATCAACTGCAACCCATTTTTCATCCCCATTTTCATTCATTTTGCAACGAATCTCATTTAACACCGTGTTATTCATCCTTGCATCCCTGTCTGGCGGCTATTTATTCATTTTTTTCCTAGTCATTAATGCCAGATTTCTAATAGTTACTGTCATTTCAGCTAAAACTAATCCAATTCTCTTTTCAGATACATGTATAAAGCAATTTTATATTAGCATCGCAGGTCAAAAAGGCGATATTTATGATAAGTGGGAAAATCTCGTGGATATATACACTGAGAGGTGTATATCTCTCAGTGTATATACACTGAGAGGTGTATATCTCTCAGTGTATATACACTGAGAGGTGTATATCTCTCAGTGTATATACACTGAGAGGTGTATATCTCTCAGTGTATATACTCTGGTTGTTTACATTAGTCGATATTTTAGGTATTACATTATTCTTGGCTGATGGTGAACAGGTGACATGACCCTCGTGTAGTAGATAGACTTTGAACCTCTAAGAAATGGCGGTATTCACTTTAAGAAATGAAGGAAATAAAGAACACTTCATGAATGACGTGACTAAAGCTTATATAATTCATGAATGACATGACTGAAGTATATACACTTCATGAATATCGTGATTGAAGTATATACACTTCATGAATGACATGACTGAAGTATATACACTTCATGAATGACATGACAAGTATATACACTTCATGAATGACGTGACTGAAGCATATACACTTCATGAATGACATGACTGAAGTATATACACTTCATGAATGACATGACTGAAGCATATACACTTCATGAATGACATGACTGAAGCATATACACTTCATGAATGACATGACTGAAGTATATACACTTCATGAATGACGTGACTGAAGTATATACACTTCATGAATTACATGACTGAAGTATATACACTTCATGAATGACGTGACTGAAGCATATACACTTCATGAATGACATGACTGAAGTATATACACTTCATGAATGACATGACTGAAGTATATACACTTCATGAATGACATGACTGAAGTATATACACTTCATGAATGACATGACTGAAGTATATACACTTCATGAATGACATGACTGAAGTATACACTTCATGAATAACGTGACTGAAGTATATACACTTCATGAATGACATGACTGAAGTATATACACTTCATGAATGACATGACTGAAGTATATACACTTCATGAATGACATGACTGAAGTATATACACTTCATGAATGACATGACTGAAGTATATACACTTCATGAATGATATGACTGAAGTATATACACTTCATGAATGACATGACTGAAGTATATACACTTCATGAATGACATGACTGAAGTATATACACTTCATGAATGACATGACTGAAGTGTATACACTTCATGAATGACATGACTGAAGTATATACACTTCATGAATGACATGACTGAAGTATATACACTTCATGAATGACATGACTGAAGTATATCCACTTCATGAATGACATGACTGAAGTATATACACTTCATGAATGACATGACTGAAGTGTATACACTTCATAAATGACATGACTGAAGTATATACACTTCATGAATGACATGACTGAAGTATACACTTCATGAATAACGTGACTGAAGTATATACACTTCATGAATGACATGACTGAAGTATATACACTTCATGAATGACATGACTGAAGTATATACACTTCATGAATGACATGACTGAAGTATATACACTTCATGAATGACATGACTGAAGTATATACACTTCATGAATGATATGACTGAAGTATATACACTTCATGAATGACATGACTGAAGTATATACACTTCATGAATGACATGACTGAAGTATATACACTTCATGAATGACATGACTGAAGTGTATACACTTCATAAATTACATGACTGAAGTATATACACTTCATGAATGACATGACTGAAGTATATACACTTCATGAATGACATGACTGAAGTGTATACACTTCATGAATGACATGACTGAAGTTATACATCAGAATGACATGACTGATTATAATCATGAATGACATGACTGAAGTATATACACTTCATGAATGACATGACTGATGTATATACACTTCATGAATGACATGACTGAAGTATATACACTTCATGAATGACATGACTTAAGTATATACACTTCATGAATGACATGACTGAAGTATATACACTTCATGAATGACATGACTGAAGTATATACACTTCATGAATGACATGACTGAAGTGTATACACTTCATGAATGACATGACTGAAGTATATACACTTCATGAATGACATGACTGAAGTATATACACTTCATGAATGACATGACTGAAGTATATACACTTCATGAATGACATGACTGAAGTATATACACTTCATGAATGACATGACTGAAGTGTATACACTACATGAATGACATGACTGAAGTATATACACTTCATGAATGACATGACTGAAGTATATACACTTCATGAATGACATGACTGAAGTATATACACTTTATGAATGACATGACTGAAGTGTATACACTTCATGAATGACATGACTGAAGTATATACATCATGAATGACATGACTGAAGTGTATACACTTTTTTATTCTTCCTGGTAAGTGTCCCAGTGCAAACGCCATTCATGGTGCCCCTTCCCCTTTTATCTGACAACGTTTGTTCATAAAGCCCCTTGAGCGAAACGTAGTTATGTTTTAAACCTCGCTTTTCGCTTCTCTCTCATCTCTTGTCGGTTCGAAATGCAGTGCTTTTATAAAACCTTCGTTTTATTACCTCGTATAAGTGAATTAAAATTAATTCTTTTTCTTATTTTTTTTTTTTTATTTTTATTATTATTATTTTCTGTTGTTGCCTACCTTTTTAAGTTCAGATCAAAGGCCACAAGAGACACAAACAAGGGATTGAAAGCCTGTCTCCAGAGCGACAGGCGTGGGCAACCAAGGAGGGGGCAGGCTCTCAGAAGTGAGTGACGGTAAAAATTGGGTCCCCTTTCAAGGAAGACCTTTTTTCCTCACGGGAATATCAATCGAGTGACTGTTGCAAGGGGTACCCGAGAAGCATGATGATTTTGGAGTTCTTGGTGATGTTCATTTGTTTCCGTACCTAGGGGGTACCCCTGCGGTGTTTCCCTTTTCCGAAAGGAATATTGGCATAAATCACTCATATTTGCTATGAAAAATATACCTATTTTGGTTTAAGGG
>WNWK01052619.1:0-12128 GCA_009830355.1 Cherax destructor
ACCGAGTCGTTGATTTGATGATGGGGCCCTCATCACCAAACCCTTCACGATGGTTTGCTGGTTGGAGGGGAGCCTATGTGGGTGTGTTTAACATGCTCCGAATAAAGGTTACATACTCTTTGCATGCAACAATCGCAATAAGTACCGATTTGTTACTGGTTAATAGCTACGGCAACACTGTAAGATTTCTGAATGATGACACTAGGTGGATGGTATCACTAAATTTTAGGTCAGGTACACTGGCAGGTTTAAAAATTATTAATACAAGCTGACCGGCATGGTAGGGTTCTGGCGACTGTTGGCAACTGTTTACCACATGAACCTTGCGTCTTTAGGCCTAAATTCACCTTAAATTTTACCTTACGTTTATTTGGTATCTTATCTATAAAAGATAGATAACACTATACAGTGGTACCTCGAGTTACGATGGTCCCCAAAATCACCCTTTTATGTAAGTTTATTTTTTTAAATGCTTTTGTAAGTATATTTTTGGGGGTGTAAAAGGACTAGTCTATTTTACATTATTCCTTATGGGGATAAATTCGTTTGGTAATGGCACTTGAACAGCATTCTCGAACGGAAAAATATCGTAACTCGAGGTACCACTGTATATGACACTATTATCTTGGAGACTCTTTCCTCTGGCAAAAAAGGTTCTAGTATTGTTGTTATTTGCACACGGTATACTAAGCCTAACGTCCCCTCTTGAAAGTATACTCTGGCAGATATTTCACACTAATTCTCCTTTTTGATGCAGTGTATACTATTTTTTCTGCTAGTTTGGTTCCAAGCACTGGAGGGATGAACCTTATAAGTTCACTGGCACAGTCTAGAGTTCTGGCACGCAAACGAGATCGCGATAATCACGAAAAAAACACGTAGCACGGGCACGCGGGGCACATTGTCATTGTACATGTTGCCAGTACGGCCTGCAACAGCTTTATTAGGGTGAAAATGATCCATAAATCTTTGTACATCAGTCCATTTGGCACAAACCTCCTTAACCCTTTGACTGTTTCGGTCGTACAGTCATCCCTTGGTTTTCAATTTTAATCCGTTCCAGTTGGATCAGCTAAAACCAAAACTATTTTCCCCATAAGAAATAATGGAAATTCAATTAATCTATTCCAGAAACCCAGATAGATTTACATGCACAAATGAATGAACTCTATGTGGCACTTACCTTTATTGAAGACTGATGTTGCTGGATGGAAGAGAGGGAGGAGGGGAGAAGGAAGAGAGGCTATTGTTTGGAAGGGGAATCCCCTTCCATAAGGAATTTAGGTACCAAGTCCTTATCCGGGTCACTTCCCTGCATGCCTGCTACACTCCCTCCCTGTGTGCTACACTCCCTGCTTTCCTGCTACACTCCCTGCATACCTGCTACACTCCCTGCATGCATGCTACACTCCCTGCATGCATGCTACACTCCCTGCATACCTGCTACACTCCCTGCATACCTGCTACACTCTTAAATTCCATTGTGTTTCTCACTTTCTTTACCAAAGAACTGGCACTAGGAGCTTTCTTTGGGCCCATGGTAGCTTATTTAGTAGTCACACAATAATCAAGGGCCAAAAACAATGAATTGTTAATAAATGTTTTGTATGAACTCCTGGGATGATGTTCACTCAAGCATAAACAATGCTACACTGCATGACAATGCGTGGATGGCGGTCTAGCGGGCTTTGTATGTGCGCGGCACTGGTGGACAGGTTCCGTACCATCGGTGAAAACTGAGACAATCTGTGAAAACTGAGACAATTTTTCCACGAAAAAAGTGAGTGAAAACCAAAATCGGTGAAAACTGAGACAATTGAAAACCAAGGGATGACTGTATATATACATCTTACGAGCCACTGTTTCGGACGTATTAATACGCATAAATTCTAGCGGCCTCAAATAAAGTGGGAGAAAGCTGGTAGGCCCACATGTGAGAGAATGGGTCTGTGGTCAGTGTGCGCAGTATAAAAAAAAATCGGGGAGCCAGTGGTGCATTGTGGGAACGCCATTTCAGTAGTCCTTGTTCAGCATGCCTAGCGGTAAGAAATATCTGACTCCGGGTGAATCTGGGACTCTTCTCTTCCCAAGTGATAGCTCTAACACAGATGGAAGTGTCAGTGAAGATGAATTTCATGGTTTTGAGGAGTTTGTGACCGAAAGCAATGCCCAGGATACTAGAAGGAAGAAAGAAAAAAGAATGAAAGAAAATAAGTAGGTAAGTAAATAGGTAAGTAGGTAGGTAAGTAGGTAGGAAGGGCTGTAGGGAAGAAGAGCATGGGACCCCATGGGTGTTGACAAGGCAGTGAGGGTGGTGAGTGTTGGTATAATATGTCATTTTGACAGCAGCCGCACCCTGACTCGGCATAGTACAGTGGTCCCTCGGTTTTCGCCGAAAATTCGTTCCAGAATGCTGCTCAAGTGCCATTACCGAACGAATTTACTTCCTTAAGAAATAATGTCACGTAGGTTAGTCTATTTCAGACCCCCCAAAAATACACTTGCAACAGCACTTACAAAAATACTTACATAAATGTTCGAGTTTGGAGATGCACGAAAACTGAGAGACCATTGTATTTATAAGTCCGCACACTCACAACAACCAGCTTCCAGAAGCTAAATATCAGTTCTGTGAAGTGTCCAGTGACTATATATGCATATACGTATATAGAAGGAAGAAAGGAAGGAAGGACGAGATGAAAGGAAGGTAGGTAGGTAGGAATGTAGGAAGGCATGTAGGAAGGAAGGCAGGCAGGAAGGAAGGCAGGCAGGCAGGAAGGAAGGCAAGAAGGAATGTAGGAAGGAAGGAATGACGACCCAGAAACAACAATCAGCTTCCAGAAGCTAATAGCAATTCTATGAAGTGTCTAGTGATTATATATGCATATATATAGAAACCACAAGGAAGGAAGAAAGGAAGGACGAGATGAAAGGAAGGAAGGAAGGTAAGAAGGAAGGAAGGACGGAATGATGACCCAGACATAACAACCAGCTTCCAGAAGCTTTTAGCAGTTCTAGGCACGTGTCCAGTGACTGTGTGTGTATATATAGAAACCAGAAGGAAGAAAGGAAGGACGAGATGAAAGGTAGTAAAGAAGGAAGGAAGTTAGGTAGGTAGGTAGGAAGGTAGGTAGGTAAGAAGGAATGTAGGAAGGAAGGAAAGAATGACGACCCAGACGACCATCAACCTAGGATAACTACCTAATACAACTGTCTGCTACTACTTTGAGGAAAACTGCTCACAAGAGGTGTTTTGTCTGTGCATATACAAAAAAATGCCCACAAAAATGCAGACACACTCGTTTTGTGTGTGAGGAATGTAAAACACCACTGTGCATAGAACCATGTTTCAAAGAGTTCCACAAGCTGCAGAACTTCTATGATCATGTCCAGTGACTGTACATTTGTATATACAGTGGACCCCCAGAGTTCGTACTGCTCGAAACTCGAACAATTATATAAGTGTATTTTTGTAAGTGTTTTTGTAAGTGTATTTTTGGGGGTCTAAAAGGACTAATCTAATTTACATTATTTCTTATGGGAACAAATTCGTTCGGTAACGGCACTTGAGCAGCATTCTGGAACGAATTAATGACAAACTCCGGGGTCCACTGTATATTATAGAACAATAGTAATAAAGAATTTTTTGTATTGTTGGTTTGTGTAAACAATATAATGATAATAATGTTTGTGCAGTTATTGTGTTGCAAACAAGTGTATATATGTACATTGCACCTTACTTTGGTCTCACAGGCCACATAAGTTACGTAAAAAAATAAAATAGTGAAAAAAAAAAAAGAAATCTACGAATGGAACTAAACAAAAGTTTACCGAGTGAGCGGCATTCGCCGCTGTTGCCATACACGGCTCATTTTCTGCCAAATTTACGCCTCCGTATCTCGGTAAGTACTGATCGCAAAAAAAAAAAATTTAGGATAAAAACAATCAGAAAAATAATCTTAACATTTTGATAATTTTTTTTTTTTTTTTTTTTTTTTTAAATATTTCCCGACAGAATGACAGTTTCAGAAAGGGGCCTCTGACAGTCAAAGGGTTAATCATTGAAGAAGGCAATGTCTTTCATCTCTCTTCCTCCTCTGAAGCAATTTCCCGAACTGTGGTCTGTTGCCATTGCAGAGGAAGCTCTTGCAGATCTGCAGTGGTTGGCTCTTCATTGTGGTCCTCCACCAACTCTTCCACATCCTCATCACTAACCTCCATCCCCATGGACTTCCCCAGTGCCACAATTTTTTTCCACAACAGACTCAGGGTCCTGAGGTTCAGCCCCAAAACCTTCAAAATCCCTCTCTGGGACACAGTCTGGCCACAATTTTCTCCAGGCAGAGTTCAAAGTCCTGGAGGTCACTTCCTCTGAAGCCTTCCCTATATGGTTTATGCAATGGAGAATATTGAAGTGATCTTTCCAAAACTCTTTTAGGGTCAAAAATCATCTTTGAAACATTGCTTTGGTGTAGAGTTTTTTGAAGTTTGAAATGACCTGCTGGTCCATGGGCTCGAGGAGAGGAGTGGTAATAGGGGGCAAGAACTTCACTGATGAAATAAAATTCCTCCACAATTTTCTCTTCCGAGTCTCGAGAATGAGCATTGTCCATTACTAGGAGGCACTTGAGGTCCAATTTATTTTCCAGGAGGTATTTCTTCACACTGGGGCCAAACACTTCATTGAACCAATCAAGAAAAACTGACTTTCTTGGGTTATCTTGGGTGGCTAACCCTCCGGGGTTAAAAATCCGAAGAAATCTCATCTTAACAGGGACTGCAAGTGTAAAGTGACTAACACCCAGGTACCTACTTACAGATAGGTGAACTGGGAATGCAGGTTTCCCTCGTGACCCATGCCTTACTGTTAGCCTTCCACATCACACACAAATTAGCCTTGGCAACACTATTTCTTGAACACTCTGGGATATTCAGAATGATACACGAGTAAAGGCATCACTTTGAAATCCCCACTAGCATTACTACACAACATAAGAGTTAGCCTGTCTTTCATAGGCTTGTGTCCTGGCAGTGCCTTTTCCTCCTGTATAATGTAGGTCCTGTTTGGCATTTTCTTCCAAAACAGGCCTGTTTCGTCACAGTTAAACACTTGTTGGGGTTTGAATTCTTCAGCCTCTACATAGCTTTTGAATTCATGCACATATTTTTCAGCCTCACATTTGTCTGAAATGGCTGCCTCACCATGCCTTATCACACTGTGTATGCCACTATGCTTCTTAAATCTGTCAAACCAGCCTTTGCTGGCTTTAAATTCGCTCACTTCAGCACTCGTTGCAGGTATTTTCTTGACAAGATCATCATGCAACTGCCTTGCTTTTTCAGATATTATCGCCTGCGTAACACTATCTCCTAATTCTTTCTCGTTAATCCACACCAACAACAAAGTTTCCACATCTTCCCGTATTTGCGATCTCTGTTTTGTGATCATACTTGCACCTTTCGCAACAACAGCTTCCTTGATTTCATTTCCCTTGGCCACGATGGAAGCGATGGTTGTACGTATAGGCTTTGCCATACAGCCTGGCCAGCTCAGCGACACGTACTCCACTTTCATATTTTGCTATTATCTCTTTTAAGTTCTACCATGTTTCTGACCACCTTTACCACAGGGCTGGCACTAGGAGCTTTCTTTGGGCCCATGGTGGCTTGTTTAGCAGTTGCAAGCACTAAAAACAATGGAATAATGACAAAATGTATGGTATGAATGTGTGGGTGACCATCACTCGCTGGTAAACAATGACACACTGACTCTGGATGGAATGTTGGGCCATGCGGGCCACGCGTACGCGTCTGGGACGAATTACTAATTCTGAGTGGATCTACGATTACTGAACCAATATTTTTACAATTTTTTTTAACTAATTTCGAATTTTACGAACTCCAATGACTACGAAAACCGGGGGGCCACTGTAGTATGTAGCCCCCTGGGCTACACTACACAGCCATATTATTACCATGTTCACCAAGTTTAATCGTTTCTAACAAGTATCTTTAGATGCCATCATAAACAGAGGGAGAAGTAATGAATAATTGATGTCGAGAATTGTAAACAAATGTGTATGAAGGGTGGTTACTGCACCTGACGCCAGATTCAGTTTTCTCTAACGCTGCATCAGAGAAAACATAATGTTTACCTTCCACCCTCCTCCTTGATTCGCCAGTACTCACCACTCGATAGCATATAAACATGCATTGTTTATATGTTATGTTTATATGCTATGTAACGTATTTCTTATATAATTTTGAAGAAAATATCATAGATGGATTAATGAAAAAGTCTACATTAACCTAAAATAAGATATTTAATGTGCTCAAGAGTGATTTATTATGCGTCCAACACTCTTATTTTTCAGTAATTTCTTTCTTAAATTCCATCGTGTTTCTCACTTTATTTAACAAAAGAACTTTACTAGAAACTTTCTTTGGGGTCATGGTTACATATTTTGCAGTTGAACTTAATGAATAACCATGAAAAACGATGAATTATAGCGAAATGTTTGGATGAATGAGCAGAACCTTCCTCACTGTGCCAGACACAGCCAGACTGACGCGAGAGGCTGCCGGCGGGCGGGTGGACGTGTCCCATTCGGGCCGATAAGCGAAATAACAGATGATAACTGGTAGCCGAAAAACCAGCCTATAAGCGAGTTGGTCGATAAGAGGAATGGCCGATAACCGGGGGTCCACTGTACTGTACTTAAGATGAGATGAAGGCTTGTTAATGGGCGAGAGACAAAAAAATTGAGTGCATTTATTATTTTGATTGTTTCTCTGGATAATTTTTACTTGTTAGATTTACTGAAGGAGAAATTAGAAATATACAATATAAAGTACGTACCATATTTGTGTACAGAGGATGACAGGTTAATGTAACAGATTTAAATGGCAAGTACCCCAACTACAATGGTTTAGTATATTGAAATGTCCAACAATGTATCCTGACAAGGAAAAAAAAAAGTAATAAGACTAGACAAGATATCACCGTGAGTTTTAAAAGAATGTATAGAACAGTTAAAATGAAAAATGGTATACAGTAGTACCCCGAGTTTCGGCCATAATTCATTCCTGAAGGCTGTTCGAGTGCCATTACCGAACGAATTTATTCCCATAAGGAATAATGTAAATTAGATTAGTCCGTTTCAGACCCCCAAAAATACACTTACAAAAGCACTTACAATAATACACTTACATAATTGTTCGAGTTGGGAGCTGTTCGAAACTCGGGGTACCACTGTATATTATGCCATTATAAAAAAAATGTTGAAAGGAAAGATCCTTTGAAGTATAGGCCTTGTTCTTAGAAACACTTGCAAAATATGCTGGGGGGAAAAATGCTTTAGAGAAAAGGTGAAGTGGTTGGTGGGCAAAAATGTGTTATCTAACAAGCACTTCAGTTTTTGATCCAAGAAAATCCTATACATGTACAGTTGACCCCCGGATTACGTCATTATTTCTTTCCAGAATGCTGTTCAAGTGCCGTTACCAAACGAATTTGTTCCCATAAGGAATAATGTAAATTAGATTAGTTCTTTTAGACACCCAAAAATACACTTACAAAAGCACTTACAAAAATACACTTACATAATTGTTCGAGTTTGGAGCAGTACGTAATCCGGGAGTCCACTGTATAGGATTTTAAATTGTATTTTCTGTAGAGCATTTACACTTGAGGAAACTTTTGATAGTTATGAAAGACTGATCAGGAAACCACTAAATGAGGGAAAAAAAGGAAACCTTTACACTACCCAAGCATTTCTATTAGAAAGGAAAATGCAAACAATGTCGTAGTGAGCTAATGTCATCAACTGGGTGCTGCAAGGACTCGTATTTACCATATTGTAGTAATGTTTGATTTATATAAAAAGAGTTAATTAAAGAACAACAAAAAATAAATCCAAACAAGGATACTTGAACAAGTTATACAAGTAGAATGGTAGATGGAAGATAGAATTTAATGTTGATAAGTGCCATGAAATGGTTGAACACAAAAACAGGCCACACAAGGAATATAAATTGAGAAAATATTAAAATATCAGGGAAATGCTGTGAAGGTGTTCACACCATGTTATGACAACTGGAATATGTCGTAGCAGTATGGTGTCCAGTACAGTGGCCCCCCGAGTTTCGTAAAAACTTCACTATTGAAGTCTGTTCAAGTGCCATTACCGAACGAATTTACTCCCTTAAGGAAAAATGTCACGTAGGTTAGTCTATTTCAGACCCCCAAAAATACACTTCCACAAGCACTTACAATATTATACTTACATAATTGTACGATTTCCGGGGTTTACGAAACTCAAGGGTCCACTGTAGTAGCAGTATGGTGTCCAGTAGTAGCAGTATGGTGTCCAGTAGTAGCAGTATGGTGTCCATACTTTAAAAAGTATATCTGGACAATGTAGAAAAAGTTTTAATATTTTAAAAAGATAAATAGATAAAATTGATTTCTTACCACCACCAGCAGCACCATTACCACCAGCAGGGTGAAGATGCCATATTTCTAAACTGAGGAAGAGGTGCCAAGAGACTGCTAGAAAATTGTTCTTCACAGAGTAGTAGAATATTGGAATGGTTACAAGTAATAAGTGCTACAACTACTGGAAATTTAAAACTACAGTGGTACCCAACTCGAACAATTATGTAAGTGTATTTTTGTAGGTGCTTTTGTAAGTGTATTTTTGGGGGTCTGAAATGGATTAATCTAATTTTCATTATTTCTTATGGGAAAAAATTCCTTCGCTATCGACACTTGAATAGCCGTCTGGAACGAATTAAGCTCGTAACTCGAGGTACCACTGTATTTAAGTCATTTACTGAAGATGAAACACCATGAGTGTAACTCTGTTCATGTGCTTACGATGCTTACTCATGGTTCTTTAATTATACTTTTTTGTGATGAATTATTCATCATTTCAGATTTGATGCTGCAACAAGGTGCAGTGTCCATGGCTGGTGCAGGAAATATGTCCACTAATGCTCAGGTATGTTGCTATATCTGCTGTATTTATGAAGGGCTTTTAAACTGGTTATTTCTGTAATATTTCCCAAGCTTAGCAAATTTTAAGTAAATTTAATCTTGTATTCAATTTTGAGTAAAATTCTAAGTAGTATGTTAATTAGTTGCTGCAGGATTTTGAGTCCATGTTTGTCAGAGATATACATGTAATACATCTTACCAGGGCTCTTTAGAGACATAGACTCAAGTAAGGACACTCGGATATTTTTACAGTAAGGCCCCACTTATACATCAGGTTAGGTTCCAGGCTACTGCTGGAAAGCAGACATTGCCGGAAAGCAGAATGCCATTTCTTCCACTTATAAATACATATAAATGCCAGATAACAAGTTTACACTAACATATATTAAGTTAGCAATAGAACTAGGCATTAAAAAACAATAAAAAGTAAAATACACACAGTACACTCATTATTTACCTCAAAATTTTTGTAGTCTTAATGTAGGGCAAAAGGTGAGTAGTATTTACTGTAAGAAGTCAGGTGTGGTAGTCCTCCTGGCCACCCCACCCACACATGAATAAAAGGATAAAATGCATATACAGTACACTCATTACTTAAAATATTTGTAGTCTTAATGTAGGGTGAGAGGTGAAGAGTATTTATTTGTAGAATGTTGTGTGGGAGGTATGGCATCATGCCTGGCCACCCCCACCTACTACGACATTTAAAGCACCCTAGAGCAATAAAATGCATATACAGTACACTCATTACTTACATTAAAATATTTGTAGTCTTAATGTAGAGTAAGAGGTAAGCGAGATAAAAACAAACGAGAGAGAGAGAGAGAACGAGAACGAGTAAGATGACAGAGCCGCAAAGTACTTATGTAAACAAACCATCTGGTTATGGTTGATACATGTTCATACAAACACCTTACATTGTGTACAAGTTGTCTCCACAGTGGTACAGTAGAATAAATAAAGACCAACACTTCCATTCTCATGTAATTTTTAGAAGGAATGATGCACTGACAAATTGTTATTATTATTACAAGTTGTTATTATTACAAGTTGTTATTATTACAAGTTGTTATTATTACAAGTTGTTGTTATTACAAGTTGTTGTTATTACAAGTTGTTGTTATTACAAGTTGTTGTTATTACAAGTTGTTGTTATTACAAGTTGTTGTTATTACAAGTTGTTATTATTACAAGTTGTTATTATTACAAGTTGTTATTAAAAGTTGTTATTATTACAAGTTGTTATTATTACAAGTTGTTATTATTACAAGTTGTTATTATTACAAGTTGTTATTATTACAAGTTGTTGTTATTACAAGTTGTTGTTATTACAAGTTGTTGTTATAAGTTGTTGTTACAAGTTGTTGTTACAAGTTGTTGTTACAAGTTGTTGTTACAAGTTGTTGTTACAAGTTGTTATTACAAGTTGTTATTATTACAAGTTGTTATTATTACAAGTTGTTATTATTACAAGTTGTTATTATTACAAGTTGTTGTTATTACAAGTTGTTGTTGTTACAAGTTGTAACAACAACAACTTGTAACAAGTTGTTGTTGTTACAAGTTGTTGTTGTTACAAGTTGTTGTTGTTACAAGTTGTTGTTGTTACAAGTTGTTGTTGTTACAAGTTGTTGTTACAAGTTGTTGTTACAAGTTGTTGTTGTTGTTACAAGTTGTTGTTGTTACAAGTTGTTGTTGTTACAAGTTGTTGTTGTTACAAGTTGTTGTTGTTGTTACAAGTTGTTGTTGTTACAAGTTGTTGTTGTTACAAGTTGTTGTTGTTGTTACAAGTTGTTGTTGTTGTTACAAGTTGTTGTTGTTGTTACAAGTTGTTGTTGTTGTTACAAGTTGTTGTTGTTGTTACAAGTTGTTGTTGTTACAAGTTGTTGTTACAAGTTGTTGTTGTTGTTGTTACAAGTTGTTGTTGTTACAAGTTGTTGTTGTTGTTACAAGTTGTTGTTGTTACAAGTTGTTGTTGTTGTTTGTTGTTGTTACAAGTTGTTGTTGTTGTTACAAGTTGTTGTTACAAGTTGTTGTTGTTACAAGTTGTTGTTACAAGTTTTTGTTGTTGTTACAAGTTGTTGTTACAAGGTGTTGTTGCAAGTTGTTGTTGTTGTTACAAGGTGTTGTTGCAAGGTTGTTGTTGTTACAAGGTGTTGTTGCAAGTTGTTGGTTGTTACAAGTTGTTGTTGTTGTTGTTACAAGTTGTTGTTGTTGTTACAAGTTGTTGTTGTTACAAGTTTTTGTTGTTGTTACAAGGTTGTTGTTACAAGTTGTTGTTGTTGTTACAAGTTGTTGTTGTTGTTACAAGTTGTTGTTACAAGTTGTTGTTGTTACAAGTTGTTGTTACAAGTTTTTGTTGTTGTTACAAGTTGTTGTTGTTACAAGGTGTTGTTGCAAGTTGTTGTTGTTGTTACAAGGTGTTGTTGCAAGTTGTTGTTGTTGTTACAAGGTGTTGTTGCAAGTTGTTGTTGTTACAAGTTGTTGTTGTTGTTGTTACAAGTTGTTGTTGTTACAAGTTGTTGTTGTTACAAGTTGTTGTTGTTGTTACAAGTTGTTGTTGTTACAAGGTGTTGTTGCAAGTTGTTGTTACAAGGTGTTGTTGTTACAAGTTGTTGTTGTTGTTACAAGTTGTTGTTACAAGTTGTTACAAGTTGTTGTTGTTGTTACAAGTTGTTGTTAAGTTGTTGTTACAAGTTGTTGTTGTTGTTACAAGTTGTTGTTGTTGTTACAAGTTGTTGTTGTTACAAGGTGTTGTTGCAAGTTGTTGTTACAAGGTGTTGTTACAAGTTGTTGTTGTTGTTACAAGTTGTTGTTGTTGTTGTTACAAGTTGTTGTTGTTGTTACAAGTTGTTGTTGTTGTTACAAGTTGTTGTTGTTGTTGTTACAAGTTGTTGTTGTTACAAGGTGTTGTTGCAAGTTGTTGTTACAAGGTGTTGTTGCAAGTTGTTGTTACAAGGTGTTGTTGTTGTTACAAGTTGTTGTTGTTGTTACAAGTTGTTGTTGTTACAAGTTGTTGTTGTTGTTACAAGTTGTTGTTGTTACAAGTTGTTGTTGTTACAAGTTGTTGTTTTACAAGTTGTTGCAAGTTGTTGTTACAAGTTGTTGTTGTTACAAGTTGTTGTTGTTG